>OU452229.1:16791585-16840997 GCA_911728455.2 Marthasterias glacialis
CTCAGCCGTGAACTTGCAAATGAATCATGCTAAGGACGCATGTTAGAATCTGGATTCCTATCTTTGACGCCAAATGGTTGGGGTTGATTTGCAAGTCACTCATCCACCCTAAACAACAACAACAACAACAGCAGCAGCAACAACAACAACAACATCAGCAACAATGGATCAACCAAGCAGTTCGGTACATGTTTCTATTTGAAAATGTCATGCAAGGATTATAAAACCAAGTTTTAGTTCAACTATGTTATTGTTAACGTTGAAATGCATGTATAAGGACTCCATTCAGTGACATTTATTTCATGTTGGCAAATAGTAATAAACAAATTTAATAAATAAATTACATGAAGAACCTCTTCACCATGATTGAACATAATAAAAAAAATAAAAAAAATAACGATAAAAAAAAGAATAATAAAAGCATCGCTCATCGCAGCCTACCTGCTGAATCACAAAACAGTTTACATTTATAAAAGTTTAAAGTAAAACATACAAATAAAAATGTCAAGTCAACATTAAGAACCAAAAGAAAAACGAATCTAAAAAAGAAGCAACCAGCAACATAAACGGCACCGCAAAAAATATAGCACAGCAAAAAGTGTAGTCATACAGAGAGATATGAGGTGGGTTTCATAATTATATTGATACATTTAATAAAAATTGAATCGCAAAGTCATACACGATTTTTGCAACATAAAGGGATTTTTAACACAATGCTTTTATATTTTGTCCCTTATCACTGACATTGACGACTACTTAAAGAAAACAACAATAAATTCGTAATTACAAAATTACACAATCTTTAGTCAAAAATACTACCTGTTCGAAAATTGTCTTTCTTGAATATAATTACTCCCACGGAGTCCCTTTCTGGAATTGGAAACTACATTTTGTGATTCCGGTTTTGGAAGTTTGCTGTATTTTAGAATATGACTCATTTTAACCTATTGCACTGTGGCTCGTCAGCGGAAGTGGAAAAGCCCATAGAAAACGCCGAGTTTATACCATTCATATTTGTTTGTGTCTAAACTGAGTTTACATGTGACCTAAAGGCACAACTTTACCAAGCCTTTTTTTTTGGGGGGGGGGAAATGTCCACGAAAAGAAATCGCAACAGGCACACGAGAACTAAATATACGGGCCGAGGTGTTTCACTAGATTTAAGTTGCGTTTAGATCCAAAACGGCCAGGCAGAGGAGAGGACACATAATAAACGATGCAAGCCACCCACTGAATAAGGGGGCTCTACGGCCCTCTTATCTCATTAAATTAAACCTATACCACTCCAAATACAATCCCCAAAACACCTCATCCGATCTCCTGAACAAGGAAAAACAAGCAATTTCTTCAAACTGTCTAACAATACTCGGCATAATCCGAAGAATACGAAGCATCCCTCACAATCTCCGACCGGGCAGGACTGACAAAGGAGTTTAATTTTGGCCAGAAGTTGTTTTTGGGGGGTACTTTGAGGAGTGCCGATAGGACCACTTGCCCGGACCCGTTGTGTTGGCGTTTATGGCCCCCAGTCGGTGGCCCTTGATGTCCTGTTGATTGTAACCGGTTTTGGAATTCCGGTTTACGACATTGCTACACGTATCATTGAAGTTTGATTCTGAAGAATCTTGATTTTATTGGCGTGGTGGCTAATGTCCTGGTGGCTAATGTGTTGATTCTTTGACTCATACCCCTAGAGGGCGTTACACATGCAGACTGACCAGTTCCAGGAAGGGGAAAACGTAAACACTTTGAGCACTTTTATAACTTGTAATCTCTCTTCTTCTTTTGAGAGAATACAATCGCGTCATATTGATACTGTTGTCTTATCTATGGGTGTGTTTCATTGTAAGTTGCACCAGCTGAGGAGCTCGCTTCTTAAATTCATCATCACTTCTTCATCTCCAATCAAGCAGGCATCTCTATCGCCATTGTCATCATCATCATCAATGATATCTCCTTCAAAATAATCACCGTGGTGATGATTATAATCATCATCATTATCATCAGCTCAAACCCTTGATGTCATCTATATCGTTAACCTAATTCAAAATAACCCCAGCAAATTAAAGCATTTCGAAGTGCATTATTGGATATATTAATGTTGGGCCACGGATTCTCTAACTGACGATGATCAGACGTCGTTCGGTCATCTCCAAGAATGGTTTGATGTGTATGCTTGACGTTCGAATCAAACCTCCTGGAGAGAAAGAGAGGTCTGGCTAAAATGTGACAATCCAAGACAAGTCGAATATTTGAATACTTGCCTTCTTCCGTCCACTGTTCCACGTTTCAGCGTCACTGTAACCTTTTCTCAACTACCTTTATACTAAACCAGTTATCCAATTGATGCGACAGGCTGGATTAACCATGGAGGAAGCCCTAACAAAATATTCAAACCAGCTTGAGGTCTGGCTGAAATATGACAATCCAAGACAAGTTGAAATACTTGAATTCCTTCTTTCGTCCACTGTTCCATGTTTCACTGTCACTGTAACTTTTCTCAACTACCTTGTTTTAATCATAGTTGTTCATTTGTTGTAACAGACTGGGTTAATCGTGGATGAAGCCCTCGCAAATATTCAAACCAGATTTGCTTCAGAGCTGAGAACACCATGCTTTTCCTGTCACGTCATCACTTCCTATTCTCAGGCGAAGAACCCCTCTTTGGGTGGTTTTGTAAATGACGACTGGCAATCAATTTGATTGAGGGTGACGTTATTATCAATTAGATTTCAACTTACCTTGTGCTGAATGTAAACTGGTTTAAGGGTTCGATTTGCAAGGACCGCTGTTTGTGGCCTTGTGAGGATGCAATCGTAAAGCCAACAATTTGCAGATGATGGCAACAAAACTAGCACTTATCCCACTGTTTCCGAATAACTCTGTTTTGAACTCACTTATCACAATGTCATTTAAGGTAGAATACACGATTGGTATTCATCGAAGATTTTTTTTGTATTAGTCTCAGTCTGAAAGCTAACTGGTTATTAAGTTCATACCCATTCCAATCTTCCATAGAAATATTTTTGTCTGAAAAACTGTCAAAGACGAGAAAATAGAATTTGGAGACCCCGATTTGAATTTAGGATGAGAACAATCGAAAATAATGACAATGTGGTGACATGCTGAAAAGTGCGGTTTCCCTATTTTCTCCTGAAGTTTTGTTTTTTTCTCGTGAATATTATTGAAGCATACAAAGTAAGAACACTGTACAATCAGCCAATCCTATATTTTACCTTTAAGAAAATTCTATGTTGGATGCAGAACTAAATAGATTTATGTAGTCGATAACCCTTTGATTGTATCGCCGTGTAATTTGGCCCAATGGCCTAACAGCAAATGGTTCAGAGGTATAGTTTGTGTGAAGTAAATGGTTTTCTGATGTTTCGACCATGTAGTAGAGTCTTTCTCAAAGGCTTCCTCATCATTAGCCATTCAAGACTCTGCTTAGGTTATTGTTTGCATATTATACTATCAGGGCAGGATGTTTTAGTTGGTAAGCAGTTTGCAACAGCCGATTCAACTTCTTCTTATTTCACAAGTAATTTCCACATTCCATGCAGATTGGACATTATTTTTGTTTTCTTAAATTCGTTTGAAACACAATTTCAGTAATGCTTTTACCAGTTTTGAAGTATATCAAGTAGAAATTTAGCTTTGGGGCATTCCTGTAATTTAAGACGAGTCTTCCTCCAAGACATTGGGGATGTTTCCATTCGGGTTCAGTGGGTCGTGAGCGGTCACATCTTCAGTTCTAACATTACAGGCTATATCATTCTACAAAGAATGCTAGCCCAACAACATCCCCCTTTCTTTCAATTCTTGTTGGGGTTATCCAAAAGATGCCATCCTTCCATTTCTATAGGATTAAGAGACAGATTAACCTCAACTCCATTTCAATCATGATGCAAACTCACTCAGGCGCTGCGTCTTGAAAAAGTACAGTGGTCCCCTCACGCACAGAAAAGAACGAAGAATTCATGTTTTGTGTCGATTCAGACAATAGCTTGTTTCCCCCCACACTGCTGTAAGAAGTCGGCACCGTAGCTATGCGCCAGCAGCCCCCGTGGTACCGGTTCCGGTGGGGACTGTATCCTTTTTTTTTGACACGCTCGATTGAATGTGTTTTAAACATATCGGTATCAGCGGTTTGCAAAGCACCAAAGCAACCGAATTGGGATTAGAGGATTAGGGTTGGATAGCGCGTGGCAATGGCTTTGTGACAACTCTTTACTTGGGAAAATATTTACATTCACGACAAGTGGCCGGTATTTGTTTGATCTTTACCGGGCGCTGTTGCGCAACCGTGACGCAAAGAACGGGTTAATGCGTTGGGTATGGCCCAGCCGGTATTTTTTTTTTTTATAGTTTTGTGGCAATAAAGCGCACAAGAGCAGTTTGTTCAGAGGTTTCTGGTTTTATTGATAAGTCTGATTGTAGTCAATGCACTATTTGAATTGACTCATAATATCTTTCTTTGTAGAGTCTACCACTCACAGGTCAAACTTGGGTCAAACGG
The DNA here is from genome assembly GCA_911728455.2 of Marthasterias glacialis. Classification (NCBI taxonomy): domain Eukaryota; kingdom Metazoa; phylum Echinodermata; class Asteroidea; order Forcipulatida; family Asteriidae; genus Marthasterias; species Marthasterias glacialis. Next base: position 16,796,105 of record OU452229.1, read on the forward strand.
TTAATGAACTTATTTTGAACCTTTTGCATTCAATGAGGGCTGGTGCATTTTTTACTGATTTTTGTTGTAAGTTGAAACCCCAAAGGGAACTGTGTAGTAATTTCCTCTGTTCTGCGAATTCCTTCATCCAAACAGTAACTCATCATGAAGGATTCAGGGAAACATGGTGCGATTAAATCAGTGGGTAGATATCGTCAAAAGGGCAATTCATTTATGGGTAATTGCCTATAAATAGTGGAATTGTAGGAAAAAAAGTTTATTTATTTATTTATTTTGTTACTATTGTTTGTCATGAATGTAAATAACATTATCAATACTGACTGGTCACACTTCTCAAGGTCTTGCAAATTAATTTAATCCCTATTTCTTTCTGCTGATGTACAACATCTACCTACACATTATTTTTCCATGAAATTTCAGTCCTGCTCGTACAGAATGCATCCTGTCCTTAAAGAGACGCCCTCTGTTGATCGCTTAACTTTGAGTGAACTCTGAATGACCTGACCGTGCTGCTTCTGACTTGACCAACCCTGTCACGATCCCTGCACACGCATGCAGCAGCAAGTACAAGCGTTTTCTGACACTCAATGGTGCCAGACTGTTTACCCCTTCCAGCCTCGGTCTGGGCATGTACAGTTTGTATGAAAGAAAACAAGATGGCCGTGCCTTTTTTTATGTTAATTGAAGGAATCTATGATATGATTATTCTTCATTTATATTAAATGTTCCTCTTTTTGCATCGACAGCATCCTCTGCCCTAAGCCTTCAAGTTCCTCGTTGAAAACCTTTTTTTTTTCACATCTACAATAATATCTTTAGTGGATTGAATGACAAATATAAGTTATTGTTCCTATTAAAAAGGAAGCTTATTGTGATGATTGTGATGCAGAATGTTAATAATCTAAACGATTCAGAACTATTTTCTGTATAGTTTGCACAGCGCCCTCCCTTGAGAAATAAAGTCCAATGAGTCATTAAAAGTTTACTTTCGCATGACAAAAATAATGGTGGAGTCAATACATTCATACTCATGTGCGGATTCATGAATTTTACCAAGTAGGGGTGTCCCCCAAACAAACAAACAAACAACCCAACAAACAAACAAACAAACAAACAAACCCAACACTCCCAACAAATCTAACAAACAAACAAACAAAGCGAAAGATTAACTTGAAGGTCGCTGTGCATGACTACGCCGCAACATGGCGTTTAAAAAGTTGATTACATCATTTGCAGACAAATGAGGAAAAAAACACCTTCCAAGTTACTAAAACATAACTTGCTAGACTGAAAATACATTTTTGTTCCCAAATATCGAGTGAAATCGTCTTGCTAGGTATTATATTTCAATTTAAAGAACAATTCAAATTTGTTTCATTTTGAAGCGATGCTCGGCCATCGCTCGCAGGTTTCGTTCGAATTCGGATTCTTCATCTGCGTGGAAAGAACCGCTCCAGCTTTGCGCCAATATCTCAAAAAGGTTTTATGGTATCTACAATTAGATTGGATTGAAACTTAACGTAAGGTTCCAGATACCAATGATGTAATCTCCCCTCAAAGTTTACCCAAAAAAGGAAAAAGAAAAAGAAGAATGAAAAGAAGGAAACCAAAATTGTTGAGAGCAGGGAGGGTCTCGACCCCGATGGACCCACCCCTGGATTCGCACCTGGGCCTAATACTTAATTAAAATAGTAACAGAAACGGAAATGTTCCTGTTTCTAAATTAAATTACATACTATAAGTTGGCAAAGGAAAAACCATTCAGACATAGCAACATGCCAGACATGCGCGATTCGGAAAGTACTTGAAGAGTGGCGTATTTACTGTTTATGTACATTTTGTGCAAACTATCGAACCGGCAAAACCCACCTTTGATGTTTTCCCGGTTCCCTCGGAAAGAATAGACCATCAAAAAAAGGACATAAAAATCTTGATGAATAGTTGGGAACTTTGTGGATAGTATTAAGTACGGTGACGCTTTATTGGGTATAACAAAATGCTGGCATCGCTAGTGTAGCTAACGCATCCATCGTCAGCTTGAAATCTATGGCAGACTGGTCCTGTACGGAAGGCAATACAGGGGGGAAAGTCATAAGAGAAATTAAACTTGCTCGTAAAACTCGACACATGTTTTGTTTTTTTTTTTTGGGGGGGTGGGGGGCTGGGGAAAAAATCCTGCAACTCTTTGGATAATCTTGAGAAAGCTTCTCCTGCCGCTAGCGGAATGATTTTGAAATGTCACGCGAGCCGGTGATCATTCTAGATTCAACCGTCATAAAAGTCAGTTTACGTTCGCCGGGAATAATTCACCGTGTCGGGCCGAGGGTCTAGTAGGGGATAAAAGCCCCTTTCTCTCCCGGGGATCTCCCGGTAGGAATTACGCTTCCAGATTGCTCCCGGAGTACGCTCCTGTGTTATATGCCTTAATTTAAGAAAAGGTCCATTTTGTGATAATAAATTTTCTTGTGTAGTGTTAGTTTTATAGGACATGGCATGACAAGTTCGAGGTAGCGTGTTTGGTTACAAAAGAAGCAGCAGTGATTAACAATGATACATCATCTACGGCTACGTTTCCGAAACTTTGTTTCGGATATTAATGACAAATTCATCTCTTAAAAAAGAAAACAAAGGATCCTTAAATAAAACGCGACTGAAGCTTTATCAATTGTTTTAAATCAAAATTGATTATAGCGTCTTCAGTTTGTTTTGTTTTTAAGTCAAAGCTAGCGGACTCAGTTGAGCTTTGGATTTCACTCTCTGGGGGCGAACATGGAGTATGATATTGAGTTTGAAATGCGTCCTGTTTCGAATGAAAAATCTGATCGTGGGAAACAACACAAATCAAGCGTGACAGCAACTTATAGAGATGGGGTCGATCCGGACAAGTGGAGGCCGCCAAACCGTTCGGATTCAACTCTCACACACATCATCATCATCATCCTCCTCCCCCAGTCCCCAGTATCAGATAGGAGATTTACTTTCTATCAGCAGGTTACAGAGATGGTCTTCAGAGCAGGTGTTGGATAGGTGTCTCTCTTTTTTTATACCCTTGTTGACTAAAGCAGAATTTCAAATTTTACTATCCATGTAGATGCGGGGATTTATTTTCAAACAACCTCGAGGACCATTACGTTTCTCGAATGAGGTACGGGTACTTCAAATCGGGGTAGTTCCAGCGCCCTTAAACGAGGGTAACATTTCTGGGGCACCATTTTTCCTAGGTGGGCACTTTTGGCCAATTAAAACTGTAGTTTCCGTTTGTATTTTTCCTAAACAAGCCCCTTTTCAGCGCTTTTCTGACGTGTTGAGGTAAAACAAAATACATTTTGCATGCACATTTTTTTTTTAAGTTTTAAAAACACTGATATTACTACATAAACACTCATCAAATGTAACATATTTTGGTAATTTTTAATCTCAAAAGTCCAGATTTCAAATGGGGGGGGGGTACGGACAACTGTTGCCCCCCCCCCCCCCTGTGCCTCCCCCCTTAGTTATGCCGCTGGGTAGTTCCCAATCGTTGGCTATAGGGGATGTCATCATTGGGAGAGTTACGTCCACTTTTGGGGTAATTTGGGGACTTAGACCCCAGTCAAACTTATTGTGGCAGACTGTTTAACTATCCCCACTCAAAGGATATCCCGATCGGAGACCATGCATATCCTTTTCGGATGAAGAGGGTCCAATTAGTTCAAGGTTGTTTGGGGACTCTGTTCAGCCTTTGTTGCAGACTGTTTTCTCCACAGAGAGTTCCCGATTGGGGTAGAGGGGTACCAATCGGGATACTCAAATGGATGATTCGGGAGACAACGAACGACCCTGTTTAGTCATCTAAAGTTTACTTAACGGCAACCTATTTCTAAGGAATACAGATACACTATACCTGTGCCGGTTTGTTTATTGCCACAAATCTATTCCAGGTAGTTGTTATATCAACTATTACCAATTAAAGTTAGTTTGATGTGGTGCCAATTCCAGGTCATTTTAGGACAAGGAATATTAAAATATTATGGACTCGGACTCAGGTACCGTCCCGAGGTAAGATATCTATGGGGTTCCCTCTCTCTTTTTTTTTCCCCGGGTGTGATTTTTACGATGTACGCTGGGTGAATGAATTGCATGGATTTATGGACTCATATTGCGTAGTTAAGCCACCGTCAAAGGTGTTATGGACTCGATGTCGCATCGTTTGATGTCAAAGAGAGTTAGGTTTGTGGATTGAAGGGGCGGGAGATTTATCAAGTGTCAGTCGCCCACCATTCAGTTCAACTCACAATTAATCAAAATGCTGAACCCTCTGGTGTTATTATTATTTCCTTTTTTTTCGATGGGCACATTTTTCAAATGTCACTGTCAGATTTTGTTAGGGTTTTTTTTATATTATTTTTATTTATTGGCCTTTGTGATCGGATACCGTTTTAACCCACTGTTGCCAACTTCAGTGTCTGATGCCTGGACGTCAAGTCAATCATGATAACGTTGATTGTTAAGTGAACCAGCCTTATTTTCGCGCTAACCTCGGTTTGGCCCTTATTCTTGGGTAATGGCCACGTTCTCCTTTTGATAGCATCAGGCTGATAATAGAGAACAGCGGTGGGGGCTTCCGTATTCTCACTAGTTTTAAGCCGACTATTGAGGGCGTTGTTCCTAAATTATAACGGTTTATTGATAAATGGTGATTCTATTCATCTCCCCCTCCCCTTAATGACAAATGTTTGAATACGTTGCAACAGTTCGCCTGAAATCTGGGCAGTTTTGTGTTCAACCACCAGCACATTCTAAGAATAATTTTTAATGGTGGAGAGGAGACCACGACGGGCGAGTTACAGAATAATCAGAATGTGAAGTGAAAGAGATGTGATAAAAATGTTAGTTTTTACACATAATATACTTTTTTTAGGGGAAAAGCCTCCTCAACTTTAACATGCTAATGGAAAACAAAAATGAATGGATGGGTCATTGGATGGTTTGAAAATCATGAAATCAGGTTTACTTACCTATTTTTGAAAAAAAAAAAAAAAAAAAAAAAACGATTATCTTTAAAATTTTCGATTTTGGGGGGAACAAGGAAAAATGACTAGAATGGGATTTGAACCTGCAACCCCGGATTAACGTGATCTACCAACTGAGCTATCTAACGTTAATCCGGTGGTCACAGGTTCATCTCCCATTCTAGTAATTTTTTCTTTTTTCAACCCAAAATTGAATTAAAATGTACCTATAGTCGGTTTCCCTTGTGTTTATTATTAACTATCTTCTAACCCTGTTCCCACCTGCTTTTCGTTGTTTTTGACTTGTAATGCATGGGCAATCATATCAAAAAAATAATACAGAAACACTCGCGATTCAAATTGATTGAAATGTGTCATCATCAAAACAAATTTCCAAGTATCAAGTCGTCACAAAAATCATTTAAAATCCCAGACTTCTTGGTTTCTGTCGTCAATGCACTTTGAGTAACCGCGGAGGTCTCTATACGCCCTTCATTACTTATCTTGGCACATTTTAAAGACGACACCTTTCCTGTTTTATGTCATGGCTCACTTTGATTTTCCCTAAAACGACCCTCAAAAAAATAAAAAACACAACGAGAATTATCCCAGTGACCCCATGACTATATAAGACCCCTTACCTACCTATAACTACCCCGCCCCCCATAACTGAAGATCAAAGAGTACCGATAGACAGTCCAGCCGGTACTGCCAGACCATACCTGTCCGTGGTCCCTGTCAGCCATCACCCGTCAGGATATAATATGGGATGGGACACAGGGCGTCCTGTTTAGATGCCACCATGGATGGAATGCACACGTGGGGAGATGTTTTGGAGGTTTGGTTGTAAATTAAACAGTCGTTGACCTTGTGATGATCATCTGGTACAAGTATGTTTTTGCGCCATCTCCTGGTATACTGTGATCATGCGACCGTTGGGGGACACTCGTGCTATATCAAAATTGATATATTTTTAATCGGTTATTGAAACTTCTGCTCAGATCTGATCAATATGTTTGATCGTTTTGTCGGACACAATCGCTGATATCAAATCGATAAGTCGATCGACAATTTTTTTTTTACAAAACAAAATTTGACTGCAGCTTTCAACCTGCTAATGTTTGTACGTGGGTGTCTTATACTGTCGTTGTACTGGCTGAAGGTTTTAATAAATTCCTTTTTCTTTAAGGATCTAGTTTTCTTATGGTAGGGTTGGCTCTGTACGGGTGCCGGCCACCTGTTCCATATTACCACTCACTGGCTTTTGTTTTAGTGTTTAATTTATATGTTTTGCCTTTTTGCGTTTTTACTGTTTGCCTTGTATTGTTTTGTCAGCCAGTGGATAAGTGTAATAAAAAAATAAATAAATAAAATCAATTTACAAGTTTGATATAAAAACGAAATAAAAACACAATCCTCCAATCGATACCTGGAAATACTAACAATATCCGACCCGAGCCGATTCTAATTCAACCGTCAGACTGGACCCGAATAAAGTCAGAGTCGACTCATTGGTGTAGTCGTGTAAAATCGTTGAGAATAATCGAGTCCAATCGAGTCCACGAATTCAGTCGATAAATCGGAAAAATTGTTTCATACTCGGGATTGAATTAGTGAGGACTTCGCAATATGACGTTCTTTCAAAATAAAGTGTCAATCTTATTTGCTGAGTCGTCGTGGAAATCATAGATCATTTCGTAGTGTGAGGTATAACTCAATCTTTCATCTTTGTTCCAAAAGAATAGATTTTGATGTAAGCCTACTTCCACCCTTCCCCAACTAACATATTTTTTTTGGGGGGGACGTCTTGGGTTAACAGTGCTGAACGAGTGCCTTCCCCCGCCCCGAAAAATGACCCCCTACCCCGCAAGTCTCTGAATGCTTAGGAAAGACAAAACATTATGACTCAAAAAAAAATATGGATAATTTAAACCTTTCAATACATATACCTAAACAATATTATACGAATATTTTATTGAGACCACTGTCTACAAAGTAACCCAGAAATCTTCAGGAAATGTTTCAACAACACTCTCACAAAAACACATCATACGTAGGAAAGGGCTAATAAACTAACACTGTGCAGGAAAATGTGTAAGTGTGAAGCATAAATATCGTAATTTTATTTCAGGAACTGTTTCGTAGACATTTGACTTGTTTCTTTACGGGCCAACAATATGGTGGAACAGAATGCATTCATTCTGTCGCCATGCAACTCCTCTAAGTTGCGTTCCTGCCCCGTCAGATTCAATCATTTTTGTCATGATTCAATAAGGAATAGGTGTGACTTTGAAACTATGTTTTATTTTGATTCGGTAGAAACACCTCGCTGGGAAAGCTGTCCTGTTCCAATAACCATTGGAAGGAGCACGTTTTTGAATATGTAGAGGATCAGAAATTAAAGATGGCAGAAACCTTCATCAGTGTATACTGTAGGAGAAGGGCTCAATTCCATAGAGCTGCTTAAGCACAAAACGTAGCTTAGCATGACATGCCTACCAGAATAAGGCAACCAGCCAAAATACAATGTCACATGTACCATCTGTAAGTGGTATCTTGCTCATTTGTTGCTTAGCAGAGCAGTGGTAAGTAATTGATTTCGGATTTAGCAGCTCTTTGCAATAGACCTTTGTCATGGTGCGGCCATCTTGATTTTCTCCCATTCAGACCAATGTAACCAAAACCGAGGCTGGAAGGGTAAATAGTCTGGTTCCTTTTTGTACAATGAAAATTAACATATATTACTGTTATTGGATACAGGGAACATGACCAAGATGGTGGCATCATGATAAAGGTCTATTGGGTTCTGGTGGTTCCTCACGAACCATAAGGACAGAGACACCGCTTCGTCCAACACGATGTCACATCGTGTAGTCCTTCCTCACGATGCTAAGCCTCAAAATCAACGATGGGTTGATATACATCCACAAGACAATTAAAGAGTTACATCTTACATCAAAGTCAACCCCAAGGACAGGATTTTGACAGTTTTAATCGTGAACTTAAAGAGTTACATCTTACATCAAGGTCAACCCCAAAGGACAGGATTTTGACAGTTTTAATCGTGGACTTTTGTCTCTCACAATCGTTCTGTGAAACTGACATTCTCTCACCCGGGAGGGCTATTACGTCAACTCCTGCTGGACTTTTGGACTAGTCGTCTTTCTGGTCGTTTTTCTGAATTTGTCTTCCTTTCTCCTTGTCATTCACCTTCTTCTGTTTCATCCTTCGGTTCTGGAACCAGATCTTGACTTGTCTCTCCGTTAGTGTAAGGGCCTGGGCTAGTCTCGCTCTCCGATCTCTTGTAAGATACTGATGTGCCTGGAACTCCTTCTCCAGCTCGAAGATTGTCATCTTGGAGTAGGGACGGCGCTTTGTGCGTCTTGGGAGAGCGGCTAAGGTGAACATCCAGCCTGGCGGTGGACCTTCTGCTCCTAGATGTAAAAATATAACGAAGTAACAAAATATGTAATAATGCAATATTTAATCTTGTGAATGCACAATGTTGCTGATTTATCGAGTCCTGCAATATGGCTCTATATCTCCCACGTAACCACCAATAAGTGGCACCGCAAGGTTCTATCTTGTGTCCCCATCACTCACAATGTACCCAAGTACTGAGTTATCTCATCTACCCCTAGAGCGACTGTCTTTCAGAATGTCTTACACCAATCGATGGTACCACAAGGTTCTATCTTGAGCCTCCTCCCCATCCAGGATGGGCCAAATTGCTCAGTTTCTAACATCACTATCAAACTTTCAGTGACTTCACGGGGCTCTGTAACAATTTTCTGATTCCCTGTGTATAGGTTGTAATGTATACCCTTCACACAAAATTATCTGATCCTTCTGTTTTCATCTCGATTCGTCCTCCATAAAAGCTAGGTTCTTTTCCTCCTTTGCTCAAAGAATCATCGGGTTCCTCTCTTAAACCCCAAACAACTTGAGAAATCTTTTCAGAGAAACCTCAACAGAGATAACGGTAACGACTTCCTTGAAGTGTGAGTCCGACCTGAACTCTTTAATGATGATCTCGTGGAAACGTCCAATTTCCATCACAACGGTTACAAATCCAACACCAAAAGTACTCCCTACCCCGGCGGAGACCTCAAACTGAACCTCCTCTATCCTCAAACTCTATCTTTCATTTTGCCCAATAAGTTGATGACGTCATTGACTAATTACCAGAGGCCCATAAATTGATCAGAGTAATGGTGGTCTGTTGGGGGTGATTGAGGTACAGCAGGTGTTACCATTATTACAGAGTTACCGTTTAGGTGTTACTTTTATGTATCCTGGGGTAGTCTACAGTAGTCTACAGGATATTCGACATAATTATTGGCAGCCATTGATCAAGCAGGGTGTTGTTTACGCACGGCATGTCCTGTCTCAAAGATGCTGGATTGAAGACCTTGTTCCATTCAGACGCTAGGTCACAGAGTCTGCTTTAACGTGTTGACGTCTTGGCAAAATGTTGAGTTCAAAATATCATTCATAACCAGTTCATATCGACCACAGATGCAGTCATTATCAATTGAACCACATGAAAATCATCAAACCGTCATCACCTTTGTTCAAATCCCTGTATGTGCAAACTGCACAGCAAATATTGATTCTTATATACAAAAAGTTACCAGACTTTTTTTTCAGCTCAAACTTTGGTATATAGCCCGCTATAATATGTTATTTATTTGTTTATTTGCTTTTGAATTGTTTATTTGTTCGTTTGTTTTGGACATAATATCACCGACCTACAGGTATATGCTGCGACCGGGACGGGAACCTTCTAAGTGAATCACCTCTTTCCCAAAATAAAATACAAACCTCGCCTTTTCATGGTTGTTGTTACACAGTTGCGTAGCCAAGAGGTGGCAAAGGTGGCGGCTGACCCCCCCCCCCCCCCCCCCGTGGAACATCCTGCCCCCTGCAGCACATTTTCAGCCTCTGGACACCATGAAATTTACTATAATCAGGCAATCCTAAACTGAAACTACCCTCTCTACGAAATATATATGTGCCCCTTCCCCTTTACGGTACTTACAAAACGTACCTGGTCGGGTGTTATCTTCTTTGTGCATATTTATTTAGTCATTATTTTATCGGCACTTCAATACCACAGATTTCTTAGATTGATTAGTAAAAAATATAGGGAGATACCGGGGGTGTATGTTGTTTGGTAATCTTTTAATTAAAAAGTTAACAATAGTAATGTATCCTTATTTATTTATACAGTTGAGTTCACGTTTGGATAATGGACATATTAAATTTGTCAGAATCTTGTAATCCCTTTGACCGGCACGCTAAATACCCTTCAGCAATTAGTCCGTAAAGAATAATGTCTTACTAATTCAATTTACATGCACGTGCTGTTTCGCTACAATGTCCTTGTTCGGGGGCAGTCGTCACTAGATATTCATGGGGCAAATGTTGATTCTTGACGGCGGGAAGTTGGCGCTAAAGCAGAACCCGCATATCAAGGTTGGGACATAGTTGGAAATGGTGAGTTTACGAAGTAATTATTCACAGCACCGTGTGTACAAGGAACTTTCTCTCTTATTATTTAATTATTCAGGGGGTGGGGTGTGTTGGGTTTTGTCAGGGGAATTTTATTATGTGCAGCAATTTTATTTTATTTTTTTCTGCTTCTTTATTTTTTTCTTTAATTTTTTTTCCTTTTTTATTATTTTGCTATTTTTTTTATTTTAGCAATATTATGCTTGTAACAATAAGTAGATGCATTGTAAATAAGTATTAAAGTATTGAGATAGTTTAAGTTATCATCATATTTTGTTATTCCTAAATTGGAAATTTCTCAAATTAGTTCAATTTAACGACAGATGCCTCTCAACGTTGGTTGTAAGTGTTTAACAATTTTAACTCAAATTCTGTTTTCTTTCTTGTGGATTTGTTAAAAATTATTGGGCAAAAAGCTTATAGCCCATTTTGGATCGAGACTCTCAATCTCAAACAGTACCTGAGTTAGTTTCCTAGCCAATGCGCCTGACATGATACTTTTAGTTAATGACATTTGCGCCAAGAGCTCTTACTTACATGTTATAGAAGTACTTAATGTTTTATCTGGGTTTTGATAATGACGTAGTTAATAGAATGATTATGTATATTGTAATAGTGACATGCGCCATTGACCCCTTGCACTGACGTGACGTCACACGCGGTTACTGCCTGCCCAAAGTCTTGCCACTTGGGAGTTAAAATGCACATAAAGATATTGTGCGCGTCTAACTGCACGCGCGTTGCCAAGAAATGCGCACTGCACAGTAACACACTCCCAAAATGGCGCAAGCAAGATTGATTGAGTGATGACGTCAGATGAATTATTATTGTGACCGAAAACCGTGTATTGTGGTGAATACTATGCAGTCGTACAGTACAATCCAGTGCTGTAGTACTCCTACTCAGTGCTTGAGTATTGTTTGATGGTGCTCGTACTCGTCCTCAGCTAGCAACATACTCATACTCGAAGTCCATACTCGACACTCGACTGAAAACTAACCTGTACTCGAAGGCATGTACTCGATACTCGACCGAAAATGTACGCGGACGAAAATGTCCAAGTACCCGTACACGAGTACTACTCGGCCACCCTAGTACTCTGCAGTACTTGATGACTGAAAAGTACTTGACTGCAACACTGGACTATAATGTGGGATTCAAGCCTTCGGTTATACCATAAATAATCAGTTAACGAAGTATCGGTTAAAATCACTCAACAAGAGAAACATTTATAAAAAAATTGCTTCTATTAATAAATTCAAATATAAAATTAAAAAAAACATGAAAACTACATACAAATGAAATCCATCCTAAAGAACGTGACACCATTGGAGGAAATGATTTCAAAACTGTCGAAGAGTAGATCTACTGAGGGATTGGTTAGATATTGGGTTCTAAGTGAGTATTATCCTGAGAAAAAGATTCTCTTTGAATGATACCGTCTTCGTGAAAATGAGGGCTAAATAGATCAAATTATAAAAATCACAAAATGACTGTTTCATGTTGTTTTCTATGAAAGTGGGCACTCGTGTGGGTGTTTCTTAGAAAGTTTAATTAACTGCATCGAGTCTGTCCTTCCAAAAACCACAATCCATCCCGCCCTCTCCCGCTTTTATGGTGATAATGATTTTACCAAAAGTTATACCTTTAATTCAAACTGCTTGTGACTTAACAACATACTTATAATATCCACAATACCTATCACTGATGAATCTATTGGAGCAATAGTTGTTTCTTCGAAAACATTCTTGTTGTGGGACCCCTACTCATGGTCATATCTACCCCCCCCCCCCCCTACCACCCCAACTCCCGCCGGAGCCCCAGCTGCAAAATCGATCCGCGTTCGCAGAACCAACCAAAACAAGGACAAACAGTTTCATAAAAATGCCAAATAAATTTCCGCAATATGAGTCCGTTATGCAATGAATGTGTAGTATTGTACTTTCGAGACATGCCATTTTGCAAAAAAAAAAGAAGAAAAAAAAGAGGTGTTCTTTTTAGAATCTATTAAAGCATTATGTGACTGTAAAAACTATACATAATTTGTCATATTATTTTTGAAGCAATACGGGGCGTACTTTGGCAGATTTATTGAAGTTTCATTGTTTTATGAGTTGTAAATATCACATTTTCAGAATAGTGTACATTATGCGATGTACTACTAATGTGTTATCTGTCAATGGTCGATCAAACATTTAGATATTTCGAGTGACCGTGGTCGACAAGAATGACTTTTTTTTTATGGAGAAGTCGATTTGTTTAAGAGTAGAAACTATATGTTTGTTACAAGATGTGCACAATACTGTTAAGATTGGAAATATAAATGTACACAATATTCACGCATAACTTAGGATATAAAGATGGTCATACTAGAACACTTTCCTTGAAATGTCTTTGCCTGAAATGCCATAGTTTTTGAGAAATGAGTAGAAGAATTAGTTTTGATCTCACGAGTCCAAACCAAACGTTTTGAAGACAGTGAAAACAAATAATGGGGGTTTTCACTATTTTCTTGTGACTCCGAAGACCAACTGAGCTTAAACTTCACAGGTTGGTTATTTCATGTATTTGTTGGGTCACATAAAATGCGGATGCTGGTCTTTCACATTAATGTTGGCGGCATGCTTCATTATAGTTAGTCATTTGTTTGTATTCATTTAATCTCTTTCTATTTTGAATACAAAGGTTTAAGATGTCATATTCTATTATTAACTTATCCAAGATGTTGGAATTTCAAGCAGCTATCTCGCATCTTTTTATACAGCTCTCACACCATTGTGCCATCGCAACCCTTCCTTCATTAACAACTATTTCAACCCTGTGATTTTAAGTTAATTACCGCGGTATAACAATAATCACAATTGAGGTGATAACAAAAAAAGATACATGTATAGTTATGGAGTTAATTTCTCACAATTCAAAGTTTCAAATCCTCCTTGAATGTTGGAGGAAAATGCAATAGTTATCAGAATTCATGAGAGAAACAACTTTCGCTTAAAATTTTACATTGGAGATAAACTGTAGAATCATGGCCTCTTCGTTGAAAATGAATCCAATGGGGGAATCCTTGATTTCAAGCACCCCCCTCCCCCACCGGTCCCTTGCATAATAAATTATGAAAAATCAAATTTCTCCTTAAGGATTAGTCACTTTTCCATCTCGCTGGCTTGGCACGGTAAAGATTTTGAACTTTTCGGGGTCTTTTCTTTTTAACCATCATGCGGACCACCATTGATGCGGGGATATCATGGTTGCCATGGTGATAGTTTATTTGAAACCGATTCCATTGTTTTTGGTTACTTTTAAGGCACCAATAGAAACAATTCTGGAGATCTGTGATACTTTGAGACGAAAACCTTGAATTGTTTCAATGTGGCAACTGCGTTTTTGAAACAGTGAGTTCTTCCCTATCAACCAAGTTCTAGAATATTACAGTGACAATGATTTAGCGGTGTAAAATATTTTACAATAATGTTTTTTCAATACTGTGATTGTTTGTCTAGACAGGCAAGAGAAGCAAATCGGATTCATGTACATTTTGACAGAATTTCAGATGAAAAATAGGTTTTAGGACGTCCGGTACCAGGCTCCAACTTAACATCAAATTACTATCCGTTCTTCGATTTCTTTTTCCTCATCACCAACTTAAATTACATAACACCGTTTGATAGTCACATTATTGTTGTGGTCGATCGTGTATTGTTGTTTTAGTTTTAGAGATTTGAGTTTCATTCTATCATGTTATGGCATGAGATGGAATTCATGTTTACAGGTTGAAGGTGGGGTTCGGGAATAACCCATGGCTCTCGTCACATGCCTTTATTTTTTTTTTAGAAAGGTTGTGTTTCAAACGCTGATCTTCTTTTCAGAATACAAGACATAACAAAATGATTTCAAATCGAAAGAAAAGATGAAACTAATGACGAACGTTTATCACCACTTCAAGCTCTTTTCATTTTTGTTGAACTTCAGGGGTGTACCCTCTTGGTCATGTATTTCATAATTTGTAACTGACTAATATCGTGAATTTATCAAACATTCCAAAGTTTTGTAAGGGTAGTTTTAAATCTTCCCTTCAAGTTCAGTTATACTTAAAAACGTTTTACAAATGTGGCTTAACTTTTTTGAGAAAAAGACACAATCTCAAAAGCCTTTTGGATGCGAGCCTTTGATATAGACTCGATGAAAATTGGGATAATTATAAAATAAAAGCAAAAGACATGAGAAACAAGTGAGGTCTACAATATTTTGGGTATTTTTGTAGCAGGGTATAAAATGGAGTAGATGGAATTTGAACATTCGTTTTTTTGTGTTTTGGGGGTTTATTTTTTAAAGAATGGAATGAACATGGAAAAAAACAATAATTTGGAAAAGAATTTATGCTGGAAGATGAAGATGTGGTTGTCTTTAGAGATCTCCCCTCCTTCACCACCCCTCCCCGTGGGTAATATTCGGTCGATTTGTTGGGATTTAAACGTCAGTAAGTGTCGTTTTAAATCCCTAACCAGATATTTTGTCACTTTGCAATGTTTCTTTCAAACTCTGAAATAGTTTATTCGAAAGTTTTATGACAGAACTGCTCCATCAGGTTTTGATATCAGCAATCACAGTTTTAAGCCTCTTTTTGAAATTTAAGAAATGGTGTTTAATTAAGCTGGAGATGCGAGTGATCTTCTTGGACAAGAAGGACTATATAAGTCTGCCTTCATGCGGGCAGACACGGGCTCCAATTTGGGCTCGGATAGGAAGATGGTATATGGATGTGTTTTCTTTCTTCAACCTTAAACTGAAAACGTCTTCATCGTTTATCTATAGTGACAGGTTTCTTGGGGCTCACAGGGAGGATGGATGCTTTTGAGAATAGCTTACACGGATCCATCCCAAGAATAGTTCCAAAAGGCACACCTAATCATATTCTCCATCATATTCTCCTAAATCATAAAATGATGATTCGCTCTTATTTCTAAGCTTACCTGAAATACCGAATGGATAACTTGGGTTGGCACAGCTTGGATAGTTGAGACAAGAGAGATGTTGTTGGGTGGCCTGGTGGTTGCTTGCCCCGTACATCACTGCAGCAGCACTACCCATGGAGCCGGAGTATCTCATCGGACTCGCAAAGTCCATCCGATGATGGCTAGCATCATGCCCCGAAGATAACTCCATGCTGTTGAAGGAAAGAGCAGCCGCCGTGGCAGAGGCAGACCGGTAGCTTTTGTACTGTTCATCGTAAGAAGCGGACGGAGGAGCAACCGCCCCGGGCTGAACGAAGCGGCAATCGGCCCGTGTGTAGGCGAAACCACCCGGTCCGGACACCGGGGAGTGGTGAAGGTGAGCGTTGGATGTTGACGGACCGCGATCTACGGTGCCCGGTACCTGCATGAAGCCTGTACCTGCCCCGGCCGACCGGCTTGGTGAGTAGGCGCCGCCGCCACCTGAGGCGGTTAGGGAGCAAGGTTTCCCACCGAAAGCCTGCGTGACTGTCTCCATGATTATATCACTCGATGATGGTGTCCTCGTGGAGTTACAAAATAGATCATAAAACATGTGGGAAAAGAACGAAGTGGCACGACTCAAGACTTGGATTATACTCGCACAAACTCCTTCAAAATTTACCCTTTCTGTTCTCTGACCTCAGGACAGAAATAGTCTTAAACTGAGATCCGAAAACATTCAAAAACATCAAGAAATTGTGTGATATTTTCAATGCATCGCCTGAAAAAAAAGAAACTTCTTTTAGTGTTGAATTAAGGTCAGAATCGGGTGTCAATTCTAGTGCTAATGATGCTCATGTTTCAGCGCTCAGTTGCCTGATGGTCTTTAGCGGTGAACCGTTTTATCAAGGTGTCGATTGTGAGTTAACGGCCATCGTTTGCTGCAACTTTATGGCCTCACATTCGGACTCAAAGTACAGACGACATCGCCCCCCGGAATCAGCACAGCAGGTCGGTGCTCTTTGCTTATTTGAATATTCAAATACGATTTTTGCTCATTTGAATATTACAAAGTTCTCTTTGCGTTTGAATATTGAAACTATTGCATTTCAAAACATTTAGCTAAGACAAAATCTTTAAGGATTTTAAGTTTTAAGGATGTTTCGAAATATTTGGTAATTCCATTGTAGGCCCGAAGAGTGAATCGGGCAATATTTTGGTGGTTTGATAGGGGGCACTATCGCACACGTCACAATTTACACCAGCTACACGATCTTTAATTCAAAATAGTACATTCTGTATGAAGGTGTCACTCGTTTCAACTGCTGTACAAGGAGTTCCAATTCGGAATATTATGAACTTCCCAAAATAAACCTGAAAATTTACTGTGATCTTTTACCTGGCAAGACAAGAAAGAAATCATAACAAAGTAATTATATCTAAAAAGATATGTATCAAAAATTAGATCGTTCGAACCGTCTTGAACCGTTCTTTCAAGTCAATGTGTGCCTAGTTTGTTGTAATTTTCACAGATTACTTTTGTTATGTTTATTATTGGAACCTTGTGGCTTGAATACTTGTTTGATTTTAGTTGCATGGTGAACTACTCTCTTATTAGTATAAAAGAGTGCAAAAACACTCGTTTTGTCCGCCGTACCACTCTTGCAAAGAGCCATATGGCGGACAACTCTTGTCAGAGTGAAAGACGGGTATTTTCGGCTTGAATCAGAGTGAAGTTCGCTCAAATTTCACTCAAAAAGGATGATGCACAGTGAGTTTCACTCTCAAAAGAACCAAAATGACACCACTCGGGCAAGTATTTTAAAAGAGTATTTTCGAGAGTATTTGTGTTTGCGGTGACACCATGTGATGAATGGTTGTGTTGAACCTTTTTTTTGTTAATGGTGGAGGTTTAAGTAAACACTGTGACCTATCTATGCAATAACCTGTCATTTAGAAACTTTGAGAACGAAGAACATGAAAGACCAACGTTTCAAAAGTTGACTCGTACCTATTTCTTTGTCTCCATTTTAGAGTTACCATGACCTATTTTCACAATATTGTGGCACAAACTTCCCTAATCGATCAAAGTTATCATTGTTAAACTTTTAAACACACTGGACAATAAATACACCGGCCGGCTAAAACCCATCCATCACATCACCCGTGCCAATATACAAGCTGAAAGAAAAAGAACCAATGCCCCATGGCAGATTGGGTTTTTTTTACCATCAGTCTTTGTGAATTATAAACGATTGAAATTATGGACAAATTTCAGTCGTGGATTGCTGTTTACGGACTCCGAAGTGGTTACTTGAGTAGGTTCATTTAACCGACTAACTAGGGAAGAGTGCACTGCGAAGGGGGATTGCCCGTCAAATCACCTTATAAAATGAAAACGATAACACAATGTTATTGCTCATTCTCCACGGGTAAGCGAGCTCGTTGTGGCGTTTACGACGGGTCGCGAGGGCACTCAACACGGCCGCTGTTCGGCCTGAGCACCGCCACATGCCCGTCGTTAAAAAGCGGAATCGTTGCCGAATTTGATTGAAAAGCTTTCTTTTACTTATGGCGCTTTTTAGAGTAATTCACATTCGCGGAAATTGTTTATTCTTCAATTGGGTGTTACTTTACGGCACATGTGATCACAGTTCTCTCTGTAAAAATTAATGGCACAATATCAGGTGTAAAAATATAAGTTTGGCAAACGTCGTTTATTGTTCTGTAGAAAGTACGCAAGAGTTTTTCACAACGCCCCACAAAATAAAAAATATTCATTAAACTTTCCGATGTAGTACCTCAAACTACTTAAAAGATCGATCTCCACTCTAAACTCGATCCGATTTCCCAAAAGACCGTTAGCACAAAAATATGCTAAGCGAAGGAAAGTCTTGAAATAGTTTACAAGCCAACTTGTTGACTGTGGCGCCTCACTACTTTTCTGCTAGCAAAGAAATTTACTAAGCAGTAGTTTCTGCGTAAAAGCTTTGTAAAATTGCGTGCAATAGACAACCATCATTGACAGCCTTCTATGATGACTCTTCCATACAGATCAATGTTTAACCACTTCGAGGCTGAAAGGGAGTAAAGCTCTGGACCCAATCATGCTTACCAGAATAAGGTTACCAGCCAAAGTACCATGTCACGTGTACCATCTGTAACTGACTTATTTTTCGTGCTTAGCAGAAAGTTGTTGAGCAGTATTTTCTGCTTAAGCAGCTCTATGAAATTGGACCCCGGATTCTTTGTACACAAAGAGTTTCGGTTGTTATTTTTGTTTACAGATATAGGACACTTAGACTGTCTGAAACATTATTTCCTGAAGACGAGCAGAGTCTACAGTTCGAAACGCCGAGACATCACAACGGCTCTTTTCAGAGCCAACACTCATCCCAAAAGAAATTTACACATGTTTGAACCCGCGAGTTGCGTTTCCGATGTTGATTTAGTTGATGAAGTGTTAGAGATGTTGTATTCGAATAACTTTGCTTAATTAAAGCCCCAGCTCAACATTGGTAAGAAAGAAAAACAGAAATGTTCACAGATTTACATATACCTTACAATGTATAAAGATAATGATGGTAGAAAACTTGTCTTGAAATATTTCTGACCGAAGGGTTATCGTTTTTAAATAATAAATGAAGTAAGACCAAAACCCTGCCTAAAAATACGTACAAAATTGCTGAATGCATTTTTACTGTTTTCTCGCAAATGAAACAACGAAATGAGCTGAAATTTTCACAGGTTGGTTTTATTACATATATCTTGCTTTGTGCAAAGAATGGAAGCATTTACATACACTTGACCAATGTTGAGCTGGGGCCTTAAAGTTATTTTTCCCCCAAACAAAGATGTCAGTGAAACGTCAGAATCATGGATGACTTGGTATTTCTGTTAATGAAGTGTTTTCCCTTGCTCAACAAACAGACAAATTCAGTTCTTTGACTTTTGGGTAAGCAGTATTCTACAAAGGGGCATGAGACTTACCCCCCTTTTTCTCGATCTATGATGAGATTTAGTGTCATCTTTTGGAGATGTTGACGCCCTTGCAACTCTCACCTGAAATCCCCGTCGAACATGGTAACATAGTTGAAACCAATGTGCACATGAAACTATACGCCTAACGAAGCACTGCCTCTCAGATCAGTTAAATGATCCGTTATACTGATCGTTAAACCATCGTGTGAAACCTAGTGTAACTTTTACTACCAAATGACCTATTAATGAAATTCAATTAATTGTTTCCATGAATGGATGGGATGAAGGACATCACATTGCGTTCCAAACGGTTCTGAGGAACTGTACTTTACATTTTAAAAGCCCCAGCTCAATATTGGTAAGAAGAAAAAACATAAAATGTTCACAGATTTACATATACCGGTACTAGATATTTAGATAACGGTTGTAGAAAACTTTCCTTGAAATATTTCTGCCTGAAGAAGTGTTATGTTTTTAAATAATAAATGAAATAAGATCCTAAATTAGTTTTGTCTCTGAGACGAAAACTCGGCCTTAAGAATTGCGTACAAAAATGCTGAATGCATTTTTACCGTTTTCTCGCAAACGAAACAACGAAATGAGCTGACATTTTCACTGACTGGTTTTATTACATATGTCTGGATTTGTGCACATATGTCTGGATTTGTCAGTTTACCGAGGGGCTTTAAATCATTACTTAACTAAAACTTGAACTGAACTGTGGATGAAGAAGTAGATGATAGACAGCAATAGCTTAGTCAATTTAATGGCAAATTCCGATTAATCGATATATCAATACTCCAGATGCAGTCATTTTCGATGTAAATAATGTGGGTAACCATTGAATTGATATTGATATACTGTAGAAGGACTTATTCATTTTGAGGGATTGAATGTATTGTTATGGCAATGTACACGTGTACTACAGCATTCATCACATAATAACAACCCAACTTGCATAACTACATTATAGCATAGCCAACAATTCCGCAGTAAATTACGCCCAGACGAGCTTCGTACGTGACTTATTCAAACCGGCCGCCCATAACCGTTAAAATACGCATCAACCAGGGGGTAAATGGCCCAACAACTTCGCTCAAGGACCTTCCTCGGACTCTGTAACCATGCTTGGAGTTTTGGATACCTTTCCGGATGATACTTTCTGCCGAGTCGAGAATGTTTTCAAGATTTATTCTTTAGCCACACACGCGGTCAGCGCAGGTGTTGTCTGATGTTTCCGACGCGACCGTGCCTCTGTGTCCATGTTGGTCTGGGGGTGTTTGGGGCGTTAATTCTCGGCCTAGATTGATCCATCGACATGGAGTCGTAATTCTTGATGGTCAGTTTGAGTACTGGTCAGTTTCTGCATCTGGTGGTTAATCTTCACCTTTTTTATTTCGTATTGTCGCTTCGCAAGAAAAAAACTGCTTAGCTGTTTATTTTTGTTTTTAGTTAAGAAGAAATCTCTCATTTGTCTCAAATACAATCTGGGGTTATAAGCTTTTCAACAAGGGGTTAGAAATGCTTGCACTTCACAATTTTTTCTTTTAATTATTTTTTACCTTTGAGAAATGATTGTCTCCGAGAACTAAGTTGCTTAGTCAAATTTAACCGATGGACAGTTAGAAACGCGCAGCTAACCAAGTTCAAGGCTTTCACATTTCATGCATGCCCCTAAATGTGTTTGCTCACACAACGTTCGGTGATTTTTTTTTTTTTTTTTGGGGGGGGGGGTATCTATATGTGACAACACCGACATGGTTAATTCGTACCAGCGATAAAGCAACGGGGACAGCAACAAACACCATGCCAGTGTTGTCACATAATATAGACACCAAGATTATCAATTTAAAACCCCAGTTTTTGCAGGTCCTTTGAAAATACCAATGTTGGCTGGCTTCGAGCTTTGTAAGGGAAACAGTATTCTTTGATCCGCATTTTTCCTCAGTGTTTATTCGTGTTTGTCTAACATTGATTTTAAAATAATTTTATTCCCAGAGCAATTAGATTGGCATATTATTACATAATATTAAGTTCAAGTGAAAAAAAAAAACGATACGAAAAGTAGATTTTTTACAGGAACAATTTTGGTATAAACCGTTAAACTTAATCTAGAAGTAGAGGCGGCATGGGCGGTGGAGGAGGGGGTGGTGGTATAACTCCAGATGGTACAGCGGTGCCGCCAGACGGTACAGAGGACGGGGGTGCAGCTGCATCGGACGGTAGTGCAGCAGGGACACCGGTCGACGAAACCCGATTGTGGAGATTAGTCCTGGAGACTTCCTTTACGCTCTCCGACACTAGGAACTTGGGACCAGATTTTCTACTCTTTGCTTGGTTGATCAAAGCTGCTATCGGGTTTCCAGCAGGAAGGAGATGTTCGTTAGAGTCTTTCGTACTTCCCTGGGGTGGAGGGGCTCCGGGAAGTGGGCCATCGTCAGCTGGAGGAGGTGGTGGAGGAGCACGGGAGGTGGCACTGGACGTCGATGAGGGGACACGAGTCGACGACACATGATCATGCATGGTTATCGTGGATGCTTTCTTTACGTTGGGGGATGAAGGAGGAGGCGGAGTCTCTGAGAGAGGGCTTGCTGTAGGAGGAGCTGGAGGTGTGAAACCGACGCCCTGGGAAGTTGGCGTTGCTATACTCGCTGTCCTATGTACTTCCTTCACCGACTCCGATTTAGCAGGATCTATGGACGCTTGAGGATGATGAGCTAAGGATTGTTGAGATGTTATACCGGAGGTAGAAGTATGGTGAGAGGACACTTCTGCCGCAAGAGACTCTCGTCTTAGTCGTTGCTGCTTGAAGGGATTCATCGGTCTACCAGAAGGGCTTGTAAAATGTGAGGACCTCCGTGCCAGGGTTGGGTCTTCAGCCGACAAAACAGACTTCTGTACCGAAATAATGCTTGATTTAGGCCCTTGCTCAAACTTACTATCTGAGAGGTATTCATTGTTGGAACTAGGAGGTGTTAGAACACTTGACTGACTCTGTTGGGATGTACCTCCAGGAGATTGCATAAGAGAATAACTGTCTGTGTGGACCTCAGGCTCAATACTTCCTGACGTAGCTCGGTGGCTATGAATACTCTGGGTCTGATCTTCCCTCACACTTTCGGATGCTGAAGAACGGATGAGGGAAGGGATTGTGTTCGGTAGTCCTGGTGAGAGAATAGCGGATGCTTTGGGTGAAGAAGGACCGCTCGATCTCATAAAATCCGGAGAGATCAGACTGGCGACTGAAGGGGGAGAAGGCGTCGGACCAGCTCTGGATAAAGACTGATAAGATGCGATCAAACCCGACACAGAGCTTCTGTGTGGCGAAGTCTCTGGTTTGGAAGACCTAACGGATTGTAAGCTTTCTTGTCTCGGCACTTGACGGATCTCCGGTACGAAATTCTCCGTTTTCACTTCCGAGTCAAAATACGATGCTGCGTGTTCAGGAAGCACGATTGAGGATTTCGGCAGTTGTGGCTTACTACTGCTCCTGGATCTGGGAAAGTCTTCTCTGGGCAAATTGTAGTCTCTCTCGGAGACGAAATTCTCTATTTCTACTTTCGAGTTCGAGTCTACCAGATCATGAAGCACGATTGAGGATTGAGGCCTACTACTGCTCCTGGATCTCAGAATGTCATCTCTGGGCAAATTGTGGTCCTTCTCGGAGACGAAATTCTCGATTTCTACTTCCGAGTCAGAGTCTACCAGATCTTGAAGCACGATTGAGGATTTCGGCAGTTGTGGCTTACTACTGCTCCTGGATCTGGGAAAGTCTTCTCTGGGCAAATTGTAGTCTCTCTCGGAGACGAAATTCTGTATTTCTACTTTCGAGTTCGAGTCTACCAGGTCATGAAGCACGATTGAGGATTGAGGCCTACTACTGCTCCTGGATCTAAGAATGTCTTCTCTGGGCAAATTGTGGTCCTTCTCGGAGATGAAACTCTCGATTTCTACTTCCGAGTCAGGGTTTACCAGGTCATGAAGCACACTTGAGGACTTCGGCAGTTGTGGCTTACTACTGCTCCTGGATCTCGGAATGTTTTCTCTGGGCAAATTGTGGTCCTTCTCGGAGACGAAATTCTCTATTTCTACTTCGTAGTCAGAGTCTACCAGATCTTGAAGTACACTTGAGGATTTCGGCAGTCGAGGCTTACTACTGCTCCTGGATCTAAGAATGTCTTCTCTGGGCAAAATTTGTTCTCGGCTCTCGATTTCAAACTCTGAATCTGACTCAGAAGAATCAACAGGTACAAAAGATGATCTCGGTAGGTAGGATTTACTTGATTTATATGTGTCTTCTCTTGGTGAGAGACGAGCTTGTTCAGCTACGGAATTTTCGATTTCAATTTCACTGTCTGAGTCGGAGAGATCAGGTGGTCTTAAGAGAGATTCTCTAGGGTATGGATCACTGACGGGAGCGGGAAGGAAAGAGGGACTTCTGCTTCTTGATCGTGGACTCTCTGGTTCAGAAGAGCTTGGAGATGTCTGTGTCCTGAACGGCATAGAGATTGCCCTGCTGTCCATGGAGATTAGAGACGGACCGATGGGTGGAGTGGGTCGACGGCCGGTCGATGGTGACCTTGGGACTAAACTGGCATTGGAAAGCGGTGGCAAAAACGTGCGGGATGTGTATACCTCTTCCTCCCTTGGGAACTGTTGATGAGATGGTTGACCTCGATGGAATGACTCCCTTGGTAGACTATGAACATGAGAGGAATGTTTTGAAGGGAGTGATGTTTCTAAATACTGCTGTGGGCGTGGCAAGGTAGGTTCGTCATACGCTTGATGCACGTGCTCGTCATGGGCAGAATGATACGATGAGTGTGGATGATCAATCGGGACCCAAGAATGTCTTGATGCCAGTTGGGCCTCAACAGATGTCTTGGGATGTGGAGTGTATTGTGGCACTATGGGTTCGTCATACGCTAAGTGATGAAGCGAGTGGTATAACGACTGGGGTTGGTCAATCTGAACCAAGTCGTTGGTAATTTGCGATTGGGCAAAATTATCAATCGGTTCATTGATCACTTGCCTTACTTGATCTGCATACTCGAATCCGGATTCGCTTGATTCTAGTTCGGAAACGGAATCCTCATGAGGTGGGCTTGCAAATGATACAAGTACATCCCTATTCTGAATGGAAAAGTCTGAGTCGAGTTCAGCATCGTCTTGATCTTGTTTGGATTCCTGACGTCTCACGTTTAAAATATCCACCTCCTCATCGTCATCAGCAGTTGACTGGTCAACAAGAGCGGCTGTGCGATATATCTGTGATGGTGTATCTTCGTCACTCGAGGTTCCATCGAGTAGTCCCACTAGCTCGCTCTTGTGAGCTGCCCGAGAGACTTCAGTACGCGAGGTGTGTTTTCTCTCAGACTCCGTGTCTGTCGTATCCTCGTCGGTATCGGAGTTTGTTAAGATCGCAACGAGCTCGTGCTGCTCGGCCAACTTCTTTCCGTTTTCTCTACCCAATCTGTCAATTGAATATCAACAAGGCTACATTGTAATCTGAACTAATGACATAAAGGGTCAATCAAGACAAAGGCCTAACCGTCTCCAACAACACAAATCATATATCCCAGTCAGTACAGTTTTTCACAATCTTCATAGAAGTTTTGTAAAGTGTAATCACAATGGGAAACTTTTGAGACGATAGCGGGCGTCCCACAGACCGGTCCTTTGCCATTGTTCTCAGCGATGAAAATAATGGAAAAGAACCGTTCTGTGGGACACCCACTATCATCTCAAAAGTCTCCCATTCTCTGAGGTATTAAGGTCAATATGGACTTCGCATCTGTTCGCCTAAGTAACTACTTCATTTGAGACAGGTTGGCACACGGTGGCATAATATGCGTTTGTATTTTTATAAAAAGGGATAAAGACACCAATAATTTTGCCAGCATTTGGTTTACGGTGTTGGGTTCGTGTCCATGACATGTTTCGTTATGGTCTGCTCTTTTCCAGTTTTTTTTTTTTTTTCTCGTATTCAACGGATCATCAACCTTAAATTAGTTTTAACCGTCTTTAAAATTCGTATTGTGGAATGTGTATGCCATACTAACATAAACAAATTAGGCACTGTTTCATAGTTTGTATATGACGTAAAGACAATGTCTTGAGGCGAGTGATTTACAAACCCCTTGTTTCTATTGACTTGATATATGTGTCAAACATTTAGCCACCTACCTACGTAGAATAAATGACAGCACAAACACTGCAAGAAGCCACAGGACGACGCCTCCTAGTATACTGGCAATCACGACAGATTTGACTGAGAATACAGAACAGAAAATATGAAGGAAAAAAATACTTTGTACAAAAATACGTTTTGTCGCTTTCATTAAACAAATTCCGTAACTCTCTAGTCTCCAAATCAAGCAAGTAAAATAAGAAGACTGCATACCAAGGACATTCTGGTCGTTCAAGAATTTCGTTTAAGACTTGAGCAGCGTTTAATGAAATGCTCTTATCTGCCAAATCACAACCTCTTCATCGTTTTCATATCATCAGTATTCAAATAACATCATTGAATTGATTTACCATACCTCGACATTGCTTTGAAGAGGTTGAACCGGTCAGGAGGGTGATTTGATTGGGCGGACACGGAGAGCAGTCCCCGGCACCGTGTGACGCCTGATAGGTACCGACGGGGCACTGTGAACACTTCACCCTGCCGGCCCTGCTGTATCGTCCCGGTTGACAGGCAACTACGAGAATAACGAGAAACGTTGTTGTTTAGGTGTCTTTATGTAAATGGTAATAAGGCGACACCCTTCAACGAGAGTGCATGTCGGAATATTTTCTGAGGGGGGAATTGTCGTAGGAGGATGGTTAGGTGAAATTTGAAAAGACAGAACATGGGGAAGCCGGCGATGGCCGGGCGCATCTGTCCCACTCCTCTCCCTGAGGTCCCGAAACAAGAGAAATACTGGTACAAAAGGTGACTCGTTGCTGTCATTATTGTGGTGTAACGTTACTGATAGTGCCAGGGATTCTGTCACTGGCGTAACCATTTGTGGGGCAAGCAGGGCAGATACTTTTTGGGGGTGTTGGGTGGGGGGAGGGGGCTATTTAAATGTATCGAATAATTTATTTGTGCATTCTTCTGTCTCAAAGGGGCAAAGCAAAAAAGAACTCACCGCAAAGGGAAGCGTGTAGGCCGTATCCCGTACTGCAATGATATTGCAGAGAGTGTTCTACCGAGGCAAGACGGGTAATATCTTGTACGTACATCGCGTTAGATGTTTGCTGATTGAAGAACGCTGCTATCTTGCTTTCAATCTACAAAACATCAACAATTAAAAGGTATATGGCAAAATATTTTGACTAATGATACGATTAGATCCCAATAATATTTTTTGAATCGGTAAAGGCGTTCGGCATTTAACTAAAAAGTTCGTGATTCGTTTACAGAAAATAACACATTTCCAGCTAGTCTCTGTGGCGCAATCAGTCAGCGCGTTCGGCTGTTAACCGAAAGGCTGGTGGCTCGAATCCACCCAGGGACGGGTCACTATTTTGGAAGCATTGTTTGATACTAATCAAGTTTTACTAAGCGGCTTAAGTTACAGAAAATAACACCTTTCAAATCCATCCGGGGACGGAGGATTGTTTTTTTAAAGCATTTTCAAGCTTTACGAGCTGCTTAGAAAAAAGTTACACAAAATAATAACTACACACAGCAAGTCTGTGTGGCGTACGGCTGTTAACCGAAAAATCAAATCTACCAATGAGACAAAGCTTTCTTTGACTTTTATGTTTTGCCTGCCAACGAAAGCTATAATACTGAACAACTGAATTTGCTGTAGAGTGCTTACGGTTAATCATTGCCTTGTATAACTTGCCCATGGAGGAGAAGGGGTCGGAGTATGGTGGCCCTGAAGGGACATCACACATCCCAAATATCTTTGCAAGAGTTTGCGATGTCGCAAATATCATCGCAAATATCTTTGCAAATATTTGTTGTTGTTTTTGTTTTATTATTTATTTATCTAATTTATCATTTTACGCTTCAGTATGTTTTTATCTTATTCTCAAATTTAGGGACCCGGCATTTGTAATGCTTATTTTAATGACTTCCCCCTTTCAACCAAAGATTATAGAGTGCCGAAGGCGCAAGATGGTGAACTCTGGCAGAAATGTGAAATCCCACTGGACGCCATTTCAGCAAGTAATTCTTTTGATACAACAATAGATCAGTGCAGATCAGTGTAGACAATAATTATTGCCATCAATGGAAAACAAAGCATTCACTTGCTGAAATGGCCCATGCGTGTTTCACGTTCCAACAATAGATAGAGCTCCAGTTCCCTATCTTGCCCCTTTGGCGCTCCATCATCTTTGCTTTCAACTCACCAGACCCATTCTCTGATTCATTTCTTCTGTCATGCAACTCAAACTACATTCTGCTATCATCTCATGCCGGATGATGACGTCAAATCTGACCAATAGACGGGCACCGTGGCCTCTCAAACCGGGATGAACTCCTCCCACTGATCCCGGCAAAGCCTCGGCGCATAGAGCGACTAAGTTGGAGATTTGGAAGGAGACATCGATTGCAATGATAGAGGACTGAAGATGTGTTCCGAGCTGTTGCTTGAAGACGGAACTCTGTTGATCGTTACAGTCTGGCGTGGCGTACCCAGCTGATATAGAATAGATGAGGTCCGGTAGGGTATACACTGAGTAATAGAGAGTTACAAACACTATTTAGCTGCCTCAATTAGTTCTAGCTTGGGTTGTGAATTATTATGTTGCTGCAGGATTTGTGAACTATGTATCGTTAGGGCTTGAAACAAGACACTGAATTGTATTAAGTTTGCACACAAAAAACGGTATACGTAATCATGACATCAGGGATGTAAATCAGTTTTTTAAAAGCACAAACTATACAGCGCTTATCACACACCGGTGTTTTAGGGTAAAAACAAAATACTTTTGGCAAAAAAAGTTTGAGTCAGTTTTAAGATATGAGTATAGCGTAATGGGTTGTCATAAATAAGTATAAATATTTTGTTTTAAAATGTTTGTTTGATTTAATTTGGGTTTTTTCACGGTATATAGTCAAAGCTTTACAATGACTCTTAAATTAACCGCAGTGAAAAAACTACGGCATGTAAAATCTTGATTCAGATAAAACTCTTTGGATTTTATTTCAACATTTACGGTATTTACCTTCAATATTATAAGTAAACGTTTTCTTCCTCTCTGTCCCTTTCCCTGGATCACGGAACGACACCTCGCACTCTAATTTCCCTGAATCGACTGGGTCAACACTTGATATTTGTAGAATTCCTCCGTCGATTGTGAAATATCTATCATGGTCAAACACCATGATGACGTCGTGTCCTTTAGACTTCGGTCTTCCCCATGTGAACTTGAGGCCAGGGGTTGCTCTGTTGATGGGCGCCATGTTGCTGGGCAGGCATGCGAGGTATTGCGTTCTTCCTTGCAAGACATACGCGAAATCTGCACACACAAAAAGAGAACCACAGTGAGTTAAAGATTTGCTCTGATTTCGTTTCTGTTCTATGGAACTCATATCGAGGCTTGAAGGTCTCCCAGGTGATGGCATTATGAGTTCAAGAATTACGACCACATACGTTACTTCTTGAAGGAGAAAAAAAGATTCACAGTGCAATACGTCGAGAACCTAGTCGCCACAAACTGTTCCTCCCAAGAACCAAAACTCTCAAAGGGTTTAAATATGATATTAGCGCACTAAACACTTTCGAAAACCATTTTACATCTTTTATATATAATAAAACACACGGGAAACTTATTGGGCAAATTTTAATTCAATTTTGAGATGAAAAACCAAAAATTGACTGGAGCGGGATTTCAACCAGCAACCCCCGGAAACGTAAACGGCGTTCTGCCAACTGAGCTATATCCAGACAAGATTGAGTTCAAATTCACCCATCAGTCTGATACCCTGGTGGTTTATTGCTAGTATTTGAAATTAAAAAATCGCATCCTCTTCAGGTGATCCCTGTCCTGTCGCTTCCCAGGTTACATCCATAGAGCTAGCTCTATGGATGTATCGTTACCGGTACTTGGGTGTGATCCCTGGTTATATGGCAGTATATCCGGTTTACTGGCTTCTGACAAAATAGTGAGACCGCCATCACTCCATGTAAAAGAGTGGAAAACCACTCGTTTTGTCCGCCACATCACTCTTAAAAAGAGCCATATCAGGGGCAACTCTGTGAGTGAAAGACGGGTATTTTCAACTTGAATAAGAGTGATTGAAACTCCAATTTCACTCCAATTTCACTCAAAAAGGATGATGCAGAGTGAGTTTCACTCTTATAAGAGCCAAAATGACACCACTCAGGCGAGAGAGTGAAACTTTCATTCTTTTACATTGAGAGAGTACATTGAGCTTGATCTAGCTCAGTTGGCAGAGAGCTGGTACGTTTCCAGGGTTCGCTGGTTCGCCTTATGGTTTATGCTTACTAAGTCAAATTATCAAGATACATTTCAGTTTAATTTCAGACCTTCGTTCCCAGGTGCTCAGATGGTGGTTTTTTCAAGTATCCCAAAAATTGCAAAAGTTAAACTAAGTTTTTCACCAAATCCGTTTTCTCTGTCCGGCAATCAGATATAATTTTTGAAGCACTTGGGGGGGGGGAATTGACGTTCTAGAAAAATCTAAGCATTCCACTTCAAGTGATTTGACCGATCGGTAACGATATGACGGACGTTTTTTTTGGGGGGGGGGGGGTTGGACAGCGTATTGCAAGAGAACCATATCGTTTTCGTTCTACGTCGATGCCATCACTCTGTGGTGCGAATCTTTTAAGTGTGGTTGAACTAATAATATATGACTAGCACATCGGACATACCTCCATCATCTTGAAATGTGTGTAACATCTCATCGATGTCTACTGGTGGTATCTCCAGACCAGCTGCGACGTCATCATTCCCTGTAGGCCCTTGCGATTCCTGGTGGAAGGGGGCGTCGGTACCTGTCACGCAATGAAATCAGAAACAAATTTATATGTGTATTAATTTTTCTAGTCTTTTGTTGTTTTTAGTTAAAATAAGAAAATGTACACTTACACCATTGTAGATCAGTTAGTGAAAGGCCTAAACTGTGAAAAATTGTAGCTTTTATTTATGTTCACTTTAAAAAAAAAAAAAAAGTAAAAACATTAAGCCAGAGTCGAATGGCGAATTTTTGAAAATCCAATGTTAAGTGTGATGGCGGTACGTTTTGCGGCTGATCAAGCTCTCAATCAAAAGTACCACTAGAGGGCGGAATCACTCTGTATAATACACGAGGGAGCACTCGCAATGTTACGCACAGAACTCCGCTGACCCACCATGGGCAAAAATCCCTATAGGTCAATTGCATACGAATGTCCACTTAGAAGATGGTTGCTGTGTAAACTGATGAGTGACCAGTGTAAATGAATGGTCCGCGCCATTTTCTCAATGGGCAAAAATGCTCCTTGTCGGGCCGTGTCACATGGTTTAGTACGCCCTCTAGTTCTTATAAATAACTCTATGGTATAATACCGTATTCTTCATGATGAGGCTGCAGGTTCTCCGAATCCCACGCATTCCCCACAGGCTTTGACACTCTACCAGACGCTGTCTTATCATCAACGGCTGTTTCAGTCATGGAAGAAATGAATAATGAAACACACATTGAACAATTAATATCATCTAGTATAATATTCAATATTATTTTAAAAGATCGCAAGGTGAAAGTACCCAAAATGTTCTTCTATTTTATTGGTTTATAGATTGTTGTTTGTTGAAAGCGGATCCAGGGCTCGATTTCACAAAGAGAGCCAAAGATTGATCTTAAGTGCGAATCCATCTTAACTGCTAAGCAAAGTGTGATGTCATAACATAAAACACTATGGTAACAACTCACCTTAATAATAAACTGAGCTTTTTGTGAAATCGAGCACAGAGATCCACTGGTTTTTCTTTCTTTTTTTTTGGGGGGGGGTTAATCACATTTTCTGAAATAACTCTACATCAGCAAGACAGTTTCAACAAATCTCATATATTCACCTTTCCCAAGAACAAATCTTCGTCCTGCAACGAAGTAGCCTTTAGAGTTGTAGGCATCACACACGTATACCCCAGCATCTTCAACTGGGTTGTAATGTTCTATGATCAACGTTGTAGCGGTAGGGTCGATGTAGACTTCACGGGGTAGAGACAGGCTGCCCTCTTTCTTCCATTCAAACTGTGCTTCGCTACCGACGAGTATATAATCCTGGGTGTGGACTGCCACGTATTCGCCTGGAGGGGGCTCCTTTAGAACTGTTTCCAGAAACACTTATTTATTTTCTTATTTGTTGAATTTTGTATAATTACGAAAAAATAAGTGCTCAAGAGTAGGCCTAAAATTCAGTTATCTAAAAGATTCAACGTGGATTTTGCCCTAGTCGTAATAAGTTCATACGAAATCTTTATTTACTTTAAAGGTAGAATACCCTTTTATAGTTAACTGAAAGCTTACTGATTATGAAGTTCATACCAGTATCAATCTTCCATAAAAAAAATTTATGTCTGAAATACTGTCAAAGTCGAGAAAAGAGAACTTGATGTTCCAGGATGTTCAAATTTAAATATGTATAACTTACCAACTGGTATCGACTCAATAACAAAATTTTGATGATCTCTCTCTTCACCACTACCAACCGTGGCCTTAAAACTGTTCCTAAAGACATCATAGTCGTGCAACGCCAAGATGGTCAGTGAGGTCCGGTTTGGAGAAAGGATCATGTAGGAAGGAGGGCGCCCACCGACGAGTAAATCCACTACTTTCAGAACGAATCTCTTCTGCATCTTGACCCGTCTGAACCACGAGATGGGCGGTAGCTGGTGTGAGCCCGACCCCGCCTCGGGGTCCGGTGTGATATGCAGGTTAAGGGTTACGATGCCGCCAACATGTGACTGTATGAAGCAGGTTTTGGTCCGTGGCTTGTATAAAAAGCAGGTTTTGTCTTGATTCTCAACGTTTACTTGCCAGCCTGGAAAGAAAAAAACATTCAAAGGGTCACTTTTTCATCGTGATGACGAGAAAAGGCCAGCTCAATCGGTATTTTCCCATCAACGATTCGTAATTCCACTTTTAAAACCACCCTTAACAAGATCCTGAAACAGAATCTTAATATTATAATGTTATGGAAGTATAAAGACGGTTATTTCAATGGTCATCATCACCGGCAATTTCCTCCATTGAAAAATGTAAACAAATTCCTTGTAATTTTTACCCATTCACCGATGTGTGTTAAGCACTGTATACTCGGTATTTTTTCCGAGTCCTGTGAAAAAAAATTCACAGGCATTTTCCTCGGTGTGTGATTTTGTTTTCACAGGACTCGGGAAAATACTGAGTATACAGTGTTTAACACACATCGGTGTATGGTATAATTACAAATAATATTCAGTCTTTATCCCCGATGCAAAAATTAACATCAATTATGGAATAATTCCCTTGTACATGTACCTGGAAGGCCATTGCTGCCCTCGCGGTCCATCTTTTATCATTTAATTGTTCAACTGTTGTTTCGTCCCATTACAAATGTTTACCCTTAGCACTGTTTTGTCCTTTTTGAGACACCGCTGTTTACAACCGGTTTCACTTTCAGAAAGAAAATTTACGTCGAGAGAGCGTACTTCCACCTAAAAACTTAGTTTCAGAATGGGTTACCCCACAAGGTCGCAGCCTACACAGCTGAATCGAATGACCATGGACATTGTTGACTAAACGACGAAACCGCGAAGGCAACATTGTCCATCGTAGATCTTAGGTCTAAGGAACGTGACAGTAAAGCTATACTCTCTAAATGTAAAAGAGTGAAAAACCACTCTTTTTGTCCGCCATACCACTCTTGCAAAGAGCCATATGGCGGACAACTCTTCATATAGTGAAAGACGGGTATTTTCAATTTGAATCAGAGTGAAGTTCGCTCCAATTTCACTCAAAAAGGGTGACACACAGTGAGTTTCACTCTGAACAGAGCCGAAATGACACCACTCACTCAGGTGAGAGCGAAATTTTCACTATCTTACATTTAGAGAGTCATTATCGTAGCCCTGGTAGGACGCCAGTCTCTGTTGCACTGAAACGGGGGAGTCCAACCTGGGCTATGATTATCACAGCTATGGTGTTTCATACCGTTTAAGTGTTTAAAAATGAGCTGAAATTCACTGATAAAAAGGGTAAATTATAGTATTTCTTCTCTCATGTTCAGTGCCATTAACGTCAGCATGAAATGTAGACTGAAGTAAAACATTTCGAGCTTATGGTTACGTGATGCCGAACTATTGATTACGTATACAATTTGAAAGTTTTTCCCTCTACCACAGCCCATGTTACCTTTTGCTCTTTCGGAAGATATCACAACGAAGATGAAGATTATACGAACTAGGAAAACTATATCTCCGTTTCCTTGAAATTGTCGGTACTGCCTCTTGAATAGCATTGCGTATTTGTTCGTGTCGAATAACAGGTATCTTCGTGTGTCGACACTCAACTAACAGCACCGACAAAAATGCTGATTGCTTTTACATTAATGTTGAATATTTATTGGTGAATCGATCGTGAACATGATGAATCTTCTCACGCCGTAAAATGCATACAGAATGTTTAGTGCGTTTTTCGTTATTTTGGCATGCAGCAGAGAGCAAGTTGCGTTTCGCGTTCGATGTGTAGCATGCCCATGAGCGCGCCGTGATGACAACGCGAGACGCTTCGTACGCTGACGTTTGCGTTGTGGTGTTGGGTGTTCACCCCGGACTACCGTTTCTAAAAGTTTTTTTTTTCTTCTATTATTTATAATACTTCATGCTTCATGCGAATGCGAAGGCGAAGCGAATGCGTTCGCGTGAAATATTTGCTCACCCATTCCTGAAAGGGGCTGTGTCGTCTCGCCATCTTGCGTCCAATGATTCAAATGTTATAGAGTGCACCAAATTGAGCTTCGTACCTTCTCATTCACGAACGTGCTGCAGAAGAGTGTGCAGAGCTCCTTCAAAGACAAATTGTGTGCACAACCGTACGCTGAGTACACTGCATCGCCACCTCTTCTTCTTCTTCAGGTTCCATGTCCCTTCAGGACGTCGGTGATCATGGCTCTCCACAGTTTCCTGTCTCTTGCTGTTTTCAGCAACTCCTGCTCCTTTGCGTGTACTCTTTCACTTTCTGGTACAATGTCCACCATCCATTCACTTAGACTTTCCAAGTATGTCAGCCGTTGCATATACCTGCTTCTCTTCCCCTCGATGCGCCCCGTGATTGTTAAGTTCTCAAGACTTTCTTTCCTCATTACGTGTCCAAGAAATTGCAACTGTCTCTTTCTGATTGTTACCAGCAGTTTCCTTTCAGCTCCCACCTTCCTCAACACCTTCCTCGTTTGTCACATGCTCTGTCCATGGAATTCTCAACATTCGTCGGTAAAACCACATCTCAGCTGCTTCGAGTTTCTTCTCCATTTGTACCAATATTGTCCAACTTTCGCTGCCATATAAAAGAGTGGACATGATATAACAATCCAACAGCATTTTCTTTGTTTCTGTTGTCATCTTCCGATCCTTTAATATTTTATTAAATTGTTGAAAAGATTCTTTCGCTATTCCTATGCGTCTCCGTATTTCTGTGTCGCACACCCCATCCTCTAACCACACCACCGAGATATTTGAATTTCTGCACTTTCTTGATAACGACTTCACCGATTTGCAAGTTGTACCTAGGGCTGTCTCCTTTGCTCACCACCACACACTCTGTCTTTCTTACACTTTATGGTTAACACTTTCCGCTTACACTTTCTTCGACTACCTTGTCTAAATTCTTGTAACTTTTCTTCTGAATTTGCCATTAATACAGTATCATCTGCTTAACGTATGTTGTTGATGTTTTATCCGCCGACAACAATTCCTTGTAGGTCTTCTAATTCCCTCAGAATCATTTCACTGTACAAGTTAAATCGATCCCGGAACACACATCCCTGTCGAACTCCTCTTTCTACTTTGGTGTACTGGCTTAACTCATTATCTATTCGCATACAAGCGGTCGCCATATTTATTGAGTTTGACACACGGTCTGGTACACTTGCAATCGTACACTCATTACCATTTGAGGATTATTGAGTGGACTGACTATTGTGTTGCTATGCTTTAAGTTTATTGACCTCGATCGGGGGTGGAGCCTCTGAGTTGAAGGCGCATTTTTAGGGTTTCCACTTCTGCAGATTGCGCACAGTTTTCCATTCAGCAGATTGAGCTGCCCAATTTGCAGGTTGAGCGCTCTATTTGCAGCTCGATGGGCAGCCGAGTGGTGCTGCTCACACAAATTACCCTCCACCGAGACCACCTTCAAAGCAAAGCCCTCCCCTTCACCCCACTGAGCTAACTCCCACCCCCTCAAAGTTTTAAAATCAACCCACCAGATATTCCCCTCTGCCGAGCCCTCAAGGTATGTTTTAAGCCCCCCCCCTGCGACCCCAGCCTCCACCGACCCCCCCCCATAGTTACCCCCCAAGTTTTAAGCCCTCCCCTGCAATCCCCTCCACCGAGCCCCTCAAGGAACCCCTCCAAATTTTAAGCCCTACCCCCCCCCTGAGCCCCTCAAAGTATCCCCACCAACCCCGCCCATCCCATAGTTACCCTCCAAGTTAAAAGCCCCCCCCCCCCCGCAACCCCAGAAATTTCCCTCAACGAACCCCCTCCAATTTTAAAGCCCTCCCCACCACCGAGCCCCTCAAAGTACCCCCCGGCAATTTTTAAGCCCTCCCTCTACCCCGCCCACAGAAATTCATCTCCCCCATACTTCAATGGACCTTTATCACACAGTTCTGTAATTCGGTTAACTTTTTTTATCTATCCGTATACTTTATTCCTAACTAGCAAACAATGGTTTAACATCGTTTTTCGTTTTCCAGTCATTTTGCACTGGCAAAATTATACGCGGGTAAAATTTTAAAATTACTAAACAATTCTGTCCATGAAAAAACAAACATCCCGTTCAGTTGGTTTGTGACAAAAATTACCGCTGTGTGATAAAGGCCCTATTTGTACTAACCAATTGAAATAAAGTACAAGTAACACACATTTTTTATTATTTTTATTATCATTTGTTTTGTTTTGTTTTTACACAAAATTAATGTAGACCCCATGTACACTGGCACATCATTAAAGTTCTCAACAAAAATTGTGTGGAGATCGTTTTTGTGTATTATTCAAAATGGTATAGTACAAGCAATTGAGCCCAAAAATGTCAACAGGTTTTATTCTTTGGACTTGTGAACAAGAGGAGACAATTAAAACTCGACATTTTCAAACTAAATTCCCAACCGGACATTTTGGATGCTATGGTCGTTTATGAATACATCTCACCGATGGAGAGCGGAACCCACATTTTAACCGTCTTCAGTCTTGAGTGAAATAATCCCTTTGCAGCACAATTTTTAGGCTATACTGGGATCATAGCATAAAATAATAAAAGAAATACAGACGAAATGGTACTGATGGCGTACTTTTAACGGAGATCATGAATTGCAATTATATGATGTGCCAGTGTACAAAATAAATACCAATCTAACTTTTACTGTAGTTTTCATCGTATTATAATGAGCCTATTTTGTAAGTTAATATTTTGTTTAAATATGCTGCTATTTCTGAAGAGCACCGGTGGTGGATTCTTCCGAATACACCGGATAGCCTGCCCAGCCTTGTATAACTGCATTCTTGCTCTCGAACTAACTGTCGGATGTGGACCGCATCAAAGGCTCACTGTACTTGAAATAAAACAAAATGTTAATTTTTCATCAAGCAGGAGTTTTTAAAAGGCAGGGTGAACAGGATTTGATCTCGAAATGTTTGTGAACTATTATACCGATTGTACCCAACGTTAATGAGTTTCCAACCAAACTTCGCGGTCCAACGAAGTACATTTGTTATACTCACAAAAGAGTTCAGTCATTGAGTTTAGATTGTGTAGCTTTTTTTAAAGTACATCTACTCACAGTAGAAATGTTTTCATCAAGTAACGTTGTTTTGCATCCTTAAATTCAAAAAATGATCGGTTTCTCTCATTAAAACTGTTTTGACCGTTTCAGCCATTCCATGTCTTGAATATTTTTGGAGAAAATCCCACTGGAGACTAATATTGATATATCAGAATCGATTGAGAGAAAAAAAATAACATCTGATTTTAATACCAGTCAAATCCTGTACCCTGCCTTAACCGAATCGAGTATTTTTCAAATTTACAATTAACGTAATTATAATCTTACTACATCGTTATTAATCTATCAGATAATTTCAATGATCGATTCAGTTGAGGCAATAAATAAATAGATGAAAGGTAACCGGTTGTCCAGTAAAGGGGAAAAGACTATGTAAGTTTTGGGGATGCCAAATAACACTGTAGAAACTTGCTCACGAAAATAACATTGTAGAAACTTATTCACGATATTGTGTATCAGGACGGGAAGCGAAAATACGGGAGTAATTTCCCGCAGTTTTAGCGAAGGCGAGTATGACCCCTTGCATTGACGTCACACGCGGCAACGCGTCAGCAAACTGCATGAAAAGATACCACGTGAACGCACGCTCGGCGCCTGAACTCTGATCGCTACACGGTATCACGCTGGAAAACTGACTTCCAAAATGGCGCAACAAAGAATTATTGTAGGGATGCAAAAGCTGGTGAATCGGGGGTCAATCCACATGAGTTGATGGAGAATTGTTTATAATAGTCTGCAAATCGGTTTGGCTCCACGGGGGATTGAACCACTTTCACAGACTGATCAAAGACGCGCCTGTACATGAACGAAATTCGTTTAAAAAAAAACACTTGAGGGCTGACACACCTATACGTAACAAGATTATCACCTAAATATGAGATATTCGGATTTTGATTTCTCATGCACAAAAGGCTATTATGCTTTTGAGTTATAATTTAAAACAAATGTATAAACGAGTTGCGCTTTGACCAACATTTCTGCTAAAACAAACATTAACACATACGTTATCATTCGAATAGATAAAAATTAGAATGTAGTTTGGAAAGATTCCGATATCTATCATTTCTAACACTAACTTATTCAGTCTACCTTCAGGTTCCATTTATTTCTTTATCATAAATTATATGAGTCCCAAACTTCTGTACCTTCCCCTTACGGTACGGAACTTTTATAGGTTTAATTTCCCGGTCAATTTCATCAAAAATTCATTCAATTTCATCAACACGCATTCACATTCATCCATGTTTCCCTAATTCATTCAAACTAGGGTTTCTTTACGTAGTATTGCATTCAATTTCGTTTTCGTGCACACATGATTGAATTCCTCTCATTCTGATTTGTTTTAGTCGTTCTATTTCATTTATAGACATTCAAGACTGTCACCATTATATAGTTGAATTTCAACTGAATACCTATTTACAGCAGCCTCTCGCTGGCTTTTGCGGAAATTAAAGATCTTTGCGACCAAATGAATTTGAATGATCTTGTTGGCCAGAATGATAAACTGTTGAAATTTAACTACTCCCTTTGACTGCTGAATGCTGCAACGGACCATTCAGTTTTAAACAAAATGAATGAGCCGTTTGTTAAATTGAATGAATTTTTGTGAAAATAGCTAGAGAAAACCTATATTTAATTTAAAGGGCACTTCGAAAATATCAAAGTTGATTTATGTTCTTGTTTTATATTACTTTTTAATGGCTATTCCCGTCACATGCAATTTATTTTGTATTCGGAGTAAGCAGACGTGATTGTATCGGTCGTTCGTCCCTTTTCTCTTTACTGATAACAGCCCATTGATTGTTGTGTATACATCTCACTGTGACTCATCGTTGATGTTATCGAATCACAACGTTCAGTGGTAGCTCTCGTCCAACTTTCAGTTTGAATTAATATCATTTAGTTTAACTCCTCGCACTTAGTTCACACTCAGATTGAGATGTTGCAGTTCACTGTCTCGGGCTCAATGTGACTCCAAATATTGATGTTACTGAATCACAAAGTTCATTGTCCACCATTCATTAATTGAATCAACACTCTAATATAGCTTCTCTCCTTCCACTTGGTTTGCACTCTCATTGAGAGGCAACAGTTTATGTCTCCTGCTGTTGTGTGTTCTCAGTGTGACTCCATTATTGATGTTACTGAATCACAAAGTTCAATGGCAGCTGTCCACCATTCGTTTGAATGAATATTCTAATAGCTTCTCTCCTTCCACTTGGTTCACACTCTGATTGAGAGGTTGCAGTTCATGTCTCCTGCTGTGGGGGATTCTAATGAGCGTTGATACCAAACACTTTAAGTTCTTTTCAAATCAGTAATCATTTACTGCATGAAGTTGAAGATGAAAACGAAGGTCAACTGCATCTGTACTGTCTATGTTCCATGAATTCGATGCCATAGATTGTTCGTGCCTTCATCTGCTCTGTAACAAGTTTGATGTTCATCTTATTTTTACTGGCAAAATCAATTTATCCGGGACGCCATTGTCAAGCAATCATCAATATAACTTATGAGGGATGTAGTTGCGCCTGTCCGTGCTTTTGAAGATGCCAACGAGTATTTTGTTTTAGATCACTCAGTTCACAGTATACTAAGACCACATGTAGTCTTTATCAAGTTGGAGAATCGGCTTGTCTGCGTGCAGTCGCTGTTCTAGATTACAGTCTCCTTTTCTACTCAGCACCACAGTTCAAAGTTCATCGGCATTTGTAGTGTTTCATTCAACTCTACTAGAAACAGTCATCAGTGATAAAACTGCTCACATGTATATAGCCGTTTCTCTGATGGGCGGGGCGAAACCAGGTGCTGACCACCCTGGGTAGGTGGACCTGAGATATCATGTTCAAAAGGGGGGTTGTCAAACCCTGTTTGACCGATACAAACCGCCACAGACTCCTCCTTAATGTTTTACAACAAAAGTAATTGCAAGTGAACAAGCATGTGTCTGAAATAGTCATAGTCCTAACCCTTAACATTAACATTTTACATGGTTGAGTCATAATTCCATTTTTATTTTATTTTTAGTTTTTTTTTTTACAATTTGTTTCCCTAACAATGAAAGAAACATTGTTCTCTTTAAAATGTTGCCAAAGTCTCTTGAACTATTTACTTGGCATTTATTTA
The DNA here is from genome assembly GCA_911728455.2 of Marthasterias glacialis. Lineage (NCBI taxonomy): Eukaryota > Metazoa > Echinodermata > Asteroidea > Forcipulatida > Asteriidae > Marthasterias > Marthasterias glacialis. The sequence goes on from OU452229.1 coordinate 16,836,647, forward strand.
TCTGCTTTAGTTTGTTTTGGTATCCGGTAGTTGGATAACTGCTTTTCAAGAAGAGACAGCCAACAAAATTGAAAACTTCCCATGTAAAATATAAAAACTTGTCAAAGGTTTTTTTCAGTTTATATTCTTATCTTTAAAAAAAATGACGCATCCTTTAGTACATTCAGTCTTTTTAAGAATAGTAAGTGAAGATGCTTTTTTTTTTAACAATAACACATGGTTCAGTCGAATACCACAAACAAGTTCAATGAACTAAATAATTTTATTGCAACATATGCGTAATTTTAGTACATAATTTTATAAACAGAGCCTTCTCTGAAACCCTCTTATACTGTGCCATTCTCTCGGTAAAATCTCGAAGTTGAAGGTCATTATGAGAATCACTAATGGACGCTTCTTCGTTTCTCTATCTCTCTCCGAAGGATAGGATTTGTCACAAGCGCCTTTTGTTGTCTTAAGTTGTTTTGTTTTTAAGTCAGGCCTTTGGACTCTTTACTTTGATGGCCATCGCCACAAAAATCTAAGTACGGCCGCTTACCAGTCTAATGATTAGTGCCTTCGAGAAGCAGGAAACTCCCTCACGCGGTATGGACTCTTTACTCTGATGGTCATCACCACAAGAATCTAAGTCCAGCTGCTTACAAATTCTAATGATTAGTGCCTTCGATAAGCAGGAAACTCCCTCCCGCGGTATGGACTCTTTACTCTGATGGCCATCACCACAAGAATCTAAGTCCGGCCGCTTACTATTCTAATGATTAGTGCCTTCGAGAAGCAGGAAACTCCCTAACGAGGTATGTGGACTCTTTACTCTGATGGCCATCACCACAAGAATCTAAGTCCAGCCGCTTGCCATTCTATAATGATGTGCCTTCGAGAAGCAAGAAACACATTCATGCGGTGTTTGATCAGTATTGATTAACTATGTCATAAAATTATGTGCGAAGAAGAAAAGCTTCTCAGCTTTGGCGAAGTTACCGGCCACATAGGTCGGCTATGATAAAAAATATTGTGATTTCTCACAGCAGTTTGAAGAGCAGCACATCTCTCCACACAATGGCACACTATAAGAAGGTGTCAAGAACTATGAAACAATTTTAATTTTTTTTCTTCAGAAAAATCTGGTAGAATTTTCAGTACAAAATGTCATTAAATAACTGTCTAAGGTAAGAAAATCCCTAAATGAAGCTGCGAATTGTTTAGTTTGGCTGGAAATGTTTTACCTCTAAGGACAGTATTTCAAAGTGAACCATGTGTTACAAAAAAATATTGTTAAAGTACTGAAATAGGACTGATGATCTCTGTTTACTAAAAAAAAAAAAGGCCATGTGGTTTTTAAATTAATTTTAAAAGGCTATAAGTATTTCATCCTTTTCAAGAAAAGAAATTAATACTATCATTTTCAACCAAGACATCTATTTGTTTGCCTCAGGTTGGTTGACCCACGAGATGATCCATCTATGCTACAACTATCTTGTGTCTTAATTACGGCTGTACAATATTAAACCAGAAGACTGTTTTTTGTTACAAAAGGATTGAGGGCAGACAATAGCTTTTCATCCAGCCTCGCTATTGTTACACAAGATAGCTGTACCCTGATTATTATAAATAATGACGGTAACCCCTTGTTTTGAATGATACAGTCTAACATTGAGCATTTTACTTGGCAAAATGCCTCTAAACAGTTTTCGTTTTTATCAACGTTTGAAAAAGCAATGTGCTTCCATAGGAACTGTGGAATTTAAATATTGTTTTTGTTTTTAAAGAATCAATTTCTTATTATGAATGTTCAAAGCTTTTTATTACTAACAAACAATATGTACACTTGATTAAGTATAAATTATTGCTCATGTTGTACCGTATACCATTCTAAATGGAACCACTTATAGACTGAATAATGACATAAATAGAAATGATAGACAAGTTTATATTTAATTTCTACTTTTCTAAAATTCACTGAACGACAACGTCTGAAAAAATGTATGTAAACAAGCTGAAGAAAACCTCTGAGGCAGTTTTGTATTTCATCCCAAACCTAAAGTCGAAGTGCGAAGCCGGGGTAGTCAAAGTCCGAGTTCGAATCGTCTGTATTGTCCCAAGTCCGAACCCCACGCCAATCCATTGAATTAAACAATCATTTTAATCAATAACAATATGACCACCATTTTGGCATTTCATAATAAAAACAAAATTCTTTTTCATTCCAATTGTTTTAGCTTCTTCTTTCTTCCAACTGCATTAAAAAAAGTAACAGAGTTATCCTTTTTTATGACGGGGAAATAAATACTGTATACAATTTAAAAAACAAAATCCCCTAAAATTCACTTCCAATACCCTGCTTTTACAGTCCTGGGTTTAATTGTGCTGTTTGTGTAAAGCGTGATTTTACTGTTCAGGTCGATTGAACACACGCGTCACGAAAGGATGTCATACAAGTCTGCCCCATGGTAGGCCTACAGCCATAGAGAAGCTGACTCTTTATGGTAGCTAAATGTTTCAGTCAAACTTTATCTAATCTTGTTACCTGAGTGTGGTCAGCCCAGGAAACACATTCCACTGTGTTAAAGATCACGCTAGAGTTAAAAGGCCTGCAAGCGAGTTGGTTAAGTTGCTATTATTTGGTCATGTTATTTTTGGAACAAAGTTGAGAACGTGGGGGCAAACAACTCAAACTTTGAACAGAAGTAGTCTAATTTTCACACTTGGTTCCTGCAACCAATGCGCGGGCGTACAGTGCAAATTATTTCATATAGGTAGCGTGTGGGGTGGCCTCGCTTTCAATCTATCAACTGTTTTGATAACTCAAATTAGTAAAGAAGATGTCAGAAAATGAAAACGTTCTTGTTAACTAACATCACATGAGTATTTTTCACCGATGTATGCAGCGTTTAGCTATATTGTGGGGAGTGGTGTTTTTAATATGGCAGCCCTCACTTTAAAAATTAATCATGAACAAAGCCTCAACTTGAATCGATATTGAAAGGTGCATTTTAAAACTTCAAGTTTTTAATCCCAACGATTCTATAAAGAAACTCTGTTGACTTTTCCCCCAGTCTCAGAAAAAAATATGCCTTTATTTTGTTTTTCCACTAGTCTTCAACCAAACACAATTTAGGACTAAATTGTCAATATCGGGATTTCAGGTAAGCCTGCTAGAAAGTCATTCGTGGTAATTAGCTGTTTGTAGTTTAAAGAGACACATGTACAATAAATGAAGCGAGGAAACTTACCCATATAAGACAGGCATCTTGCACTATGTCCCCTTCCATTCATAATTATAGGCCCCCTAATGCACTATTAATTTGGCCCAATACAACGTCAATCGCTTAGAATGTTGATCGTAATTACTTTGGTTTTAAATGGATTTTTTCTCTAAATACATGGTTTTATTTTGGACAAAATGAGTTTTCATTGTTGTTGAAACACATTTGAAACAATTGAGATTTTGCTTTTCTTATTCTTTAGTCATTCATTTTGCAATAATAAATTTTGAAACATATTAAAAATGGTTGAATTCATGTTTGTCAAGCATACTGTTACCAGATGGGGCCATGTTTCTCCACGTCATCATGCACTCTGCTGCGTCACTGCCTGCACGCTGTTGTTTCACTCAGTGCCGCGGGCTACCAGTGCCGAAACCAGGGCTCGGATCCGTACTTCTGAAACCTCATGGCAGCTTCTTTGAACTTTCCTCGATGAGATAGCAATCATCTGAAAGATAAAAGGGCATACAAAAGTAATCATTGAAGTCTACCTAGGAGAAGAACACCAAAAAAACATCAAAATTTAAAATGTAAGAAAACAAGTGAAAAAAGGATAATACAACAATCTGTAAACATCATCCATACTACTATGTCTGTAGCAAAGTCTAAAAAAAACAATGAATGAAAATAATATGTTGTACAACTACAATTTCTTTTTGACTGTATGACTAATTCTACCTGAGGTAGGCCTACTCCGGCCTTTATACGACCATTTGAAACAGCCTAATACATCCCCTGCTCAAATGTTTGGCTCTGGCAAAGAAATTCTACCAAACTGTGAGTTTTGACAGTGTTTTTTTAACAGATTGCCTGTCATTCTGAAAACTAATTAATTCAATCGTCAGGAAAGAAGATCATGACCATGAGTTTGTGCCACAGTAATATGACCATTGCATAAGACACTTGACATGGTGTGGCGCCTTCAGAGACAAAATATCCGGACATCATATAATTTGAACATTGTAGTTAGAAATTACAGACACAAGAGACATTTTGCTAGTGTTTTAATTTTTCAAGTATCGTAAAATAGACGAATTGATTACTTTCTCTCACCTTTCAAAGAATGTGACGCCATCATGTCCCGGGGT
>OU452229.1:16841497-16917732 GCA_911728455.2 Marthasterias glacialis
TGCCAAAGTCTCTTGAACTATTTACTTGGCATTTATTTATCTGCTTTAGTTTGTTTTGGTATCCGGTAGTTGGATAACTGCTTTTCAAGAAGAGACAGCCAACAAAATTGAAAACTTCCCATGTAAAATATAAAAACTTGTCAAAGGTTTTTTTCAGTTTATATTCTTATCTTTAAAAAAAATGACGCATCCTTTAGTACATTCAGTCTTTTTAAGAATAGTAAGTGAAGATGCTTTTTTTTTTAACAATAACACATGGTTCAGTCGAATACCACAAACAAGTTCAATGAACTAAATAATTTTATTGCAACATATGCGTAATTTTAGTACATAATTTTATAAACAGAGCCTTCTCTGAAACCCTCTTATACTGTGCCATTCTCTCGGTAAAAATCTCGAAGTTGAAGGTCATTATGAGAATCACTAATGGACGCTTCTTCGTTTCTCTATCTCTCTCCGAAGGATAGGATTTGTCACAAGCGCCTTTTGTTGTCTTAAGTTGTTTTGTTTTTAAGTCAGGCCTTTGGACTCTTTACTTTGATGGCCATCGCCACAAAAATCTAAGTACGGCCGCTTACCAGTCTAATGATTAGTGCCTTCGAGAAGCAGGAAACTCCCTCACGCGGTATGGACTCTTTACTCTGATGGTCATCACCACAAGAATCTAAGTCCAGCTGCTTACAAATTCTAATGATTAGTGCCTTCGATAAGCAGGAAACTCCCTCCCGCGGTATGGACTCTTTACTCTGATGGCCATCACCACAAGAATCTAAGTCCGGCCGCTTACTATTCTAATGATTAGTGCCTTCGAGAAGCAGGAAACTCCCTAACGAGGTATGTGGACTCTTTACTCTGATGGCCATCACCACAAGAATCTAAGTCCAGCCGCTTGCCATTCTATAATGATGTGCCTTCGAGAAGCAAGAAACACATTCATGCGGTGTTTGATCAGTATTGATTAACTATGTCATAAAATTATGTGCGAAGAAGAAAAGCTTCTCAGCTTTGGCGAAGTTACCGGCCACATAGGTCGGCTATGATAAAAAATATTGTGATTTCTCACAGCAGTTTGAAGAGCAGCACATCTCTCCACACAATGGCACACTATAAGAAGGTGTCAAGAACTATGAAACAATTTTAATTTTTTTTCTTCAGAAAAATCTGGTAGAATTTTCAGTACAAAATGTCATTAAATAACTGTCTAAGGTAAGAAAATCCCTAAATGAAGCTGCGAATTGTTTAGTTTGGCTGGAAATGTTTTACCTCTAAGGACAGTATTTCAAAGTGAACCATGTGTTACAAAAAAATATTGTTAAAGTACTGAAATAGGACTGATGATCTCTGTTTACTAAAAAAAAAAAGGCCATGTGGTTTTTAAATTAATTTTAAAAGGCTATAAGTATTTCATCCTTTTCAAGAAAAGAAATTAATACTATCATTTTCAACCAAGACATCTATTTGTTTGCCTCAGGTTGGTTGACCCACGAGATGATCCATCTATGCTACAACTATCTTGTGTCTTAATTACGGCTGTACAATATTAAACCAGAAGACTGTTTTTTGTTACAAAAGGATTGAGGGCAGACAATAGCTTTTCATCCAGCCTCGCTATTGTTACACAAGATAGCTGTACCCTGATTATTATAAATAATGACGGTAACCCCTTGTTTTGAATGATACAGTCTAACATTGAGCATTTTACTTGGCAAAATGCCTCTAAACAGTTTTCGTTTTTATCAACGTTTGAAAAAGCAATGTGCTTCCATAGGAACTGTGGAATTTAAATATTGTTTTTGTTTTTAAAGAATCAATTTCTTATTATGAATGTTCAAAGCTTTTTATTACTAACAAACAATATGTACACTTGATTAAGTATAAATTATTGCTCATGTTGTACCGTATACCATTCTAAATGGAACCACTTATAGACTGAATAATGACATAAATAGAAATGATAGACAAGTTTATATTTAATTTCTACTTTTCTAAAATTCACTGAACGACAACGTCTGAAAAAATGTATGTAAACAAGCTGAAGAAAACCTCTGAGGCAGTTTTGTATTTCATCCCAAACCTAAAGTCGAAGTGCGAAGCCGGGGTAGTCAAAGTCCGAGTTCGAATCGTCTGTATTGTCCCAAGTCCGAACCCCACGCCAATCCATTGAATTAAACAATCATTTTAATCAATAACAATATGACCACCATTTTGGCATTTCATAATAAAAACAAAATTCTTTTTCATTCCAATTGTTTTAGCTTCTTCTTTCTTCCAACTGCATTAAAAAAAGTAACAGAGTTATCCTTTTTTATGACGGGGAAATAAATACTGTATACAATTTAAAAAACAAAATCCCCTAAAATTCACTTCCAATACCCTGCTTTTACAGTCCTGGGTTTAATTGTGCTGTTTGTGTAAAGCGTGATTTTACTGTTCAGGTCGATTGAACACACGCGTCACGAAAGGATGTCATACAAGTCTGCCCCATGGTAGGCCTACAGCCATAGAGAAGCTGACTCTTTATGGTAGCTAAATGTTTCAGTCAAACTTTATCTAATCTTGTTACCTGAGTGTGGTCAGCCCAGGAAACACATTCCACTGTGTTAAAGATCACGCTAGAGTTAAAAGGCCTGCAAGCGAGTTGGTTAAGTTGCTATTATTTGGTCATGTTATTTTTGGAACAAAGTTGAGAACGTGGGGGCAAACAACTCAAACTTTGAACAGAAGTAGTCTAATTTTCACACTTGGTTCCTGCAACCAATGCGCGGGCGTACAGTGCAAATTATTTCATATAGGTAGCGTGTGGGGTGGCCTCGCTTTCAATCTATCAACTGTTTTGATAACTCAAATTAGTAAAGAAGATGTCAGAAATGAAAACGTTCTTGTTAACTAACATCACATGAGTATTTTTCACCGATGTATGCAGCGTTTAGCTATATTGTGGGGAGTGGTGTTTTTATATGGCAGCCTCACTTTAAAAATTAATCATGAACAAAGCCTCAACTTGAATCGATATTGAAAGGTGCATTTTAAAACTTCAAGTTTTTAATCCCAACGATTCTATAAAGAAACTCTGTTGACTTTTCCCCCAGTCTCAGAAAAAAATATGCCTTTATTTTGTTTTTCCACTAGTCTTCAACCAAACACAATTTAGGACTAAATTGTCAATATCGGGATTTCAGGTAAGCCTGCTAGAAAGTCATTCGTGGTAATTAGCTGTTTGTAGTTTAAAGAGACACATGTACAATAAATGAAGCGAGGAAACTTACCCATATAAGACAGGCATCTTGCACTATGTCCCTTCCATTCATAATTATAGGCCCCCTAATGCACTATTAATTTGGCCCAATACAACGTCAATCGCTTAGAATGTTGATCGTAATTACTTTGGTTTAAATGGATTTTTTTCTCTAAATACATGGTTTTATTTTGGACAAAATGAGTTTTCATTGTTGTTGAAACACATTTGAAACAATTGAGATTTTGCTTTTCTTATTCTTTAGTCATTCATTTTGCAATAATAAATTTTGAAACATATTAAAAATGGTTGAATTCATGTTTGTCAAGCATACTGTTACCAGATGGGGCCATGTTTCTCCACGTCATCATGCACTCTGCTGCGTCACTGCCTGCACGCTGTTGTTTCACTCAGTGCCGCGGGCTACCAGTGCCGAAACCAGGGCTCGGATCCGTACTTCTGAAACCTCATGGCAGCTTCTTTGAACTTTCCTCGATGAGATAGCAATCATCTGAAAGATAAAAGGGCATACAAAAGTAATCATTGAAGTCTACCTAGGAGAAGAACACCAAAAAACATCAAAATTTAAAATGTAAGAAAACAAGTGAAAAAAGGATAATACAACAATCTGTAAACATCATCCATACTACTATGTCTGTAGCAAAGTCTAAAAAAAACAATGAATGAAAATAATATGTTGTACAACTACAATTTCTTTTTGACTGTATGACTAATTCTACCTGAGGTAGGCCTACTCCGGCCTTTATACGACCATTTGAAACAGCCTAATACATCCCCTGCTCAAATGTTTGGCTCTGGCAAAGAAATTCTACCAAACTGTGAGTTTTGACAGTGTTTTTTTAACAGATTGCCTGTCATTCTGAAAACTAATTAATTCAATCGTCAGGAAAGAAGATCATGACCATGAGTTTGTGCCACAGTAATATGACCATTGCATAAGACACTTGACATGGTGTGGCGCCTTCAGAGACAAAATATCCGGACATCATATAATTTGAACATTGTAGTTAGAAATTACAGACACAAGAGACATTTTGCTAGTGTTTTAATTTTTCAAGTATCGTAAAATAGACGAATTGATTACTTTCTCTCACCTTTCAAAGAATGTGACGCCATCATGTCCCGGGGTCCAGTCACGAGTTGCATACAGCAATTTAAATTCGCAGTCAGTTGCTTAATAGTGGCGTTTAATCGTCACAGCGAATGCTAGAATACAAAGGTTACGGTTGAATGATTCGCCCTCCAACACAAAACAAAATTTGAATAACATTGGATGAGCTATAATATGCAGAGTAGGGCGTTGGTTCTGGAGCTTCAATTCTGGTACTCTGAAGGTTAACGGTGTGTCTTCTTGCAAAGGGCGCCCTCTTGCTGCCAAAAATAAGGCCTATTACAAAGAGGAAGGTGAAGAGAATGCGTCTATTTTGACAGCCGCTACAAACTTAATCCTTCTGGGCTTTATGTCTCCCGCGTTCTTTGTAAGAACTTAATTAAGACATTATATATTAAGTGAGCAGAATCCTCTCCTTTTAGCATTATAAATAATTTTGTAAAATGTAGTAATTGTTTTTGGTTTTTTTTTATTTTGGCATAAATGCCGTAATTGGGAGGGGAGGCAATTGCGCAGCCCAATTGATAACCTCCCTCGGGTGCCTGCCCACACCCCCCCCCCCCCCACCCCCAATCTGAAATCTCGACTTTTGAGATTGAAAACTACCAAAATAAAAATGTTTCATTTTACAAGATTTTAATGTAGTAATTTCAATGTGTTTTTTTAAACTATTTTTGTATATACACGCCTCCATGTCAGACCTCTCGACGATCATGACGACACAGTCCCCTTTAGTCCCCTAGAAAGTTGTTTATAAATAGATCTCAAATTGAATAATTTGGCTTCACAACCAGCCGTTTTCAGTGATTGTGAAAAGTTGCATTTATGTGTATTTCTTTGGTACATGATATTCATATAGATTACGGAGAAACTTTGGGCCTGGAGTAAAAGCATCGAGCTTCTGTATGACAGTTCTACCGCGCTGTAAATGCAACTAAAACCACTGGTGATTGCCCACTAAATGTGAAGTGCGCCCTCAAACGACTATGTTAACAAACTCCCTTCGTCAGGTCTAGTTTGGGACTTCCGAAGGGTTAGGCAAAGTTGGGTTAGGCAACAATTACGTCTCACCAAACCCACAGTTAGGCAAATCAGTCAGCATGTATTTATGTGAAAACAAACATTAAGTCTCTGAAGAAATAATATACGCAGTTTTGGAAGTCAAAACACCCCGCTGGCAAAACAACCCGAAACAGTTATCACTTTATTTCTGACACACAACACCAAGACTTCATCAAAGTATACACAAAATGAAACTGGCATACTTTGGTCATACCCCATATTCGAAAAAAAAACATTTATTTGAACAATTTCAAGCACAATTAAAATTGATGAGAAAAACATGACCTTTTTACACTCAGAGATGTATTTTAAGTTCTCAATGGATTAACTCAGTACAATAAAATAGTGATAACTTAATATAAACAGGATTGTTAAAGGTAAAATATAGGATTGGTAAAGACAGTGTTCTTTGTGCAGTGTTTTATACAAGAAAAACAAATCTGTAAAATTTTGGGCTCAATCCGTCGTCCGAGTCAGGGGAAAATAATGAAAAACCGTGCACACTTTTCAGCATTGTAAACACATTGATCTTAATTCAGAGTGTTACAAATGAAATTAAAATCGGGTTCTTCACATTCTATTTTCTCGACTTTGACAGTATTTCAGACAGACATATTTCTATGGAAGATTTGTGCTGGTATGAACTTTCATAATCAGTAAGCTTTCAGACCGATACCAAAAAGCCTGGATGAATTAATACCAATCCTGTATTGTACATTTAACCCTTGAATTGTGAGCCTTTTCCATTACATTTCTGACAATGAAAAGTTAAAATAAACCCCACAAAACTCTAAATGACACCAGTAGAAAGTAAACTTTTTATATCAAATAACCAAATTACCCAAAAGCGTTTTTTCTCACTAAATTCAGGCAGGGATAAACAGTGGTTCTCGAGGGACACTTCAATGGAATTACTCCATAGCGGCAATTTCTTAAAGTTAAGCACAGATAACCTTTGCTAAGCAGAATTAGGTTACCAACCAAACTAACACACAATGAATACTGTTTGTGAATGGTACTCTGCTAATCTTTGTAAACAAATCTGGTAAGCTATAACTTGCAACCCCATGAATCTGGGTCAAGCTTTTTGTTTGTTTGTTTTGGTGGGTGGTTTCTCAAAAACGGTAGACAATGTTTAAAATGATTAGGGATGAGGTTAGAAGAATATGAAAAATCCTTTAAAAAAAATGACTTGCAGTCCTGGGTTCTTCCTTATTCTAGACCCGGAACCTCACAGATGTTACAATTCAGGAGATGTACAGACTCTGTGCATCACCAGAAATACAAAACTACAGGTTTGGACACAATGTGGGCCATTTCTTTCTCCCTTTGGTGACTGCTTTACCTCTTTCAAGACTATTTGAAGGCTCAAGGAGTTTTCGAAGAAAAAAATCCTGAAATCAGGAAAAATCCTGAGAAATCACTTGCCTGAATAATGGTTGGAAGCCAACTGGATACTTTTGTGATGCTAGGTGACAAGCAACGTACTGGGCATCTTCAATTGTAACTATTAATACCAATACACACCATGATAATCATCAGTCATCAGAGGATGCTTGCAAGCCTACTACCAGCTAGTCTTACCTCCAGTCTGCAACTGACCATTTCTCTGAATGACTGGCACTATTACAAGTGTGTACGAGGAGAGAGCTTTCAAATATTGATTTCATATTCACAAACACGTGTTGATCAATCTTCAAGGTTTCCTGAACTCTTTGTCATTCCGGGGCAGTAAAGAAATATCCCACAAGCAGCCCGGGGACTTTCTTTGGAACCCTGGTCGATAAACTCCCCCTGTCAGAGTTCGGACTTCTCGGCAGATTTTCCTTAATCCTTTAACAGCAGAAGTATCTTGCAAAACGGCAGTACGCTAAACTTCGACTTCAGATGTTGGCCGTCAACATCACTCACCAAAAACCAAACGATTTATCTCAGCATCACATGAATGCACTTGGGAGCGGAAATATCCGCAAAAAGAATTGCCATAGCAACCACATCTTGTCTGCATTTTCGTTTCTCGTCAAAGTGTCTCTGCTCGCTTGGTGATCTTCCAGAGACTAAATGATAGCTTTATCGTGCGCGGTGTAAATAAAGTGATGACTTTAGACTTCCTGGGAAATTAAGGTGTCTGGGAATTTCTTATTTTAGCAGGGAGAAAGTCTGCATTCATACTTGCATTCACAATGTAAAAATACTTCATGTACTTGTAGGGATAATGTATTGACCATTTTGTTGTAATAACCGTGTCCCACTTTTCACACCAATCCCTGTCTACTGTTCCCCCCTCCCCTCGCCCCTTTCCAATTCCATCCTCTTGCTTCCCCTCCTAATGCCCCTCCCCCTTCAAAAATTCACTCCCCGCCCCCTCCCCCTCCCCCCCCCCTCTCTCTCTCTCTCTCTCTCTCTCTCTCTCTCTCTCTCTCTCTCTCTCTCTCTCTCTCTCTCTCTCATCACACGCACACAAATGTGAATTCACCTGCAATCGGGGACACCCTATTGTTCCTCATGTTGTTTGTATTCTAACATTTTTGCGACACCTCCCATATGTTTTGTACACGTTTGGCAACTGGGGACACTTGGCGAACAGGGGACTCTATTGTGTTCCCTTTTGTTTTAAGTCCCCGGTTTGAATGCGTATACAAACTCACACACACACACACACACTAAATTCTCACTGAAAAAAGATAAAGCCATGTCCAAATCAAGCATATCTGGCTATGGATGATGGCCAGATGCAGTGATCTACTCAGACCTATAGCCAGAAGCTAAATCTGTTACTTAGTCCATGGCCTTGATTTCATGTAGCGGCCATCTTTGTCCAACATCAAAATCTCTTTTTAAAGGTAAACAAAAATAATAATAAAACATAGTAATATTGAACAGACTTACAGCCAAGCTCATCATGCGAAAAAAAAAACTTCTGGACAAATTTTGTTTGCGGTATCACAATTTAAGTCAAATCAATTTTAAAAACTCAGAAAGTAACCGACTCTTGAAGATATCATTTCAACATTTGAAAAAAAAATACCAAATATTTAGAAAATGTTCACTAATTCCTGTGATGCATGTCACAAAATGATAGAAATGCTTTTTTTCACAATTTATTGATACAATTATGAGCATTTCATCTGATGTTTATGATGAGTAGACTTAAAAATGGCCGCTACATGATTACAAAAAAACTAAAAAACTCAATACATCTGTACTGTAATATTTACTAGAGGACTATATCGTATATAAATAAATCCATCTGCCATTTTGAAGACCACTGGCATGTTGTCCTAGCAACGTTCCTATCGATGGTACGGATATCCCAGCAAGACACAGGGAATATTACTTCAGAAGTGACCACTTAAGTTGCTCTCTTGCCGTCTGTAAAACCTGAACAGAACAAAAAAGAAAACAAATACAAATCATGAAAGTTTCTGCAAATTAGTATCGTTACTTTGTTTTGGTACTTAAAGACACCCGCTCGTCAACGCGCGAAAAACAAATTCATGCCACGAAAGATCACTTTTGACCTGTGCACGCATTGTACGTAAACTATGTATGGGTACATGATCGTTTTGTGCCACAAAAATAGTCGTCGGGTAATGGTGACGAACGGGCGTCTTTAACAGGTAAATCCACTTTGGGTATAGACCATGTCATCTTGTTTACAAAAGAGTGCCCTTGTACATTCCAGGGCATTTTCTGGCAGGCAAGAAGCTGCACTGGTCATATGAGAATATTTAAACTTGGGGAAGGACGCCATTACACAGTAGGTAGGTAAAAAGGCGTTACAGCTCGTTACAGGGAGTGTAGCTCTGTGTTTCTTTTATTAACAGTAACATTGTCATGTCACAGGTTACATCAACGATACTAGAAAAAAACAAGATAGGACACGTGTGCCGTTTTGCACGGTAGCAGATGTAACGCCTTTTCACCTATATCATAATTACACCATCAAATCAAGAACTGTAAAATTAACAAATGCTTAAAAGTTTTCATATGACCTCTTCCTTCATATCGAAAGTTGATACAAATTGTACGGTGTTATTTCCATAAAATGTCGGATTTTATGTTTTCCTCCTTTGAGTTGTGTACAAATTGTGCCTGAAGGGAGTCCAGCTCTGTGTTTCCTTTATTGACAATAACATGTCATGTCACAGTTTACATCAAAGACACTAGAAAAACGAGATAGGACACTTGTGCCGTTTTGCACGGAAGCAAATGTAACGCCTTTTCACTTACCTACCATGTGAGGGCGCCCTTCCCCGTGTGTCAATTTTGCTAGGATTATTGGCACAATTTATGGCAGAACACCAAATTTTCGATCTGCCTTCAACATATTTTAGTTGGTGTGATCGTTTGGCCTAAGTTTTTCCATTTAGTAGGCCCTACTTATCGCGCGAACGATCTTTGGTTTTACCTACCTAACAACAGCGCGGATGCACCCATTTTGCGTTTCATATTTCTACACAGATTGTCCTATCTTGTTTTTCTAATAGCTTTGGTCACATGGTCTATACATTGCAGGCTGATACCCAATGAGAAACAGAAGCTGCTGATGCTTAAAAAGGGTTGCAGAGTCAAGTAACTTGTCCTGGTGATTATTGGCTCCGCTGGATTTTCTTTAGTAGGAAAAATACTCAAGTCTCATCAAGATCTACCCCAATGCACTTCAGATTGGCCAACATGTGGGTCGCTCTTCATCTCTTTCTGGGGATGATTCAGGGAGACAAGCGTGAAAAGAGGCAGGAAATGCAGGAAGAGACCGAGGAAAGGAGTAAATGAGATAATGACAAGATGGTAAATCCTTGATGAGGCTGTATTTCCATCTTACACAAGAATTGTCACAACATCGACACAAGTGTAAAAGATGAAGATGTCTAAGGAAATTGTGTTTAATTGGAAGGGGGAAAAAAATGAAGCACAAACACAAACAGCGTCTACGAGAAGCAAGCATTCCACCGCAAAACCACAACTCACAACCGTTACTCTCACAATTCAAATCCAAAAGCAAGACTAAACTTAAATTTGGTTCACAACCGAAGCTTCATGGATGTGTATTATAAATACTACCCAGAAAAAGCTTGAAGTGCAACAATGCTAAATGGGCGGCCAGGCAAATCAGAAAGCAAAATTGAAGGCAAAGATAAAGTGCCGCAAGATGGACAATGTCAAGCAAAGTGCTTGAAAGCATTTTTTTTTTAAAGCGTAATCTATCAACAAAGTATCCCCTTCACCAGACCCGTATCTAAGCCACGGTTTATGCAAAGTCTCATCGTCAATTAACAGGTTCAAGTTTAGTTTAGGGGGGGTTTTAACGGCAATAGCATGTGGTCATGGGGCCTTGGTCATACAGCCAGACCCTCTAAGCACTCAGCTCAAGAGTGACGGGTCTTAGAGGGTCTCAACCCATCTGGACAGTCCGAGTCATTCAACAGCTGTTCTTAAAGTGGGTGGTACACCGGTTTTTTTTTCGAAGGAGAATCATATCATAAACAGATCACATTTTTAATGCAAAACTTGAAATTTTTACATCGTTTGAAATGTTGTATTATTGAACACACTGCCGGCCAGCTTTTGGGGAACCAAGACACTGATTTGTTATGTATCACTGTCCAACACAAGAGAATTAAGTAATTCTTTCACTCTGTTAAGTCCATTTACAGCTGCTCCCGCACAACTCAAATGGACAGCAAAGCCATATATGGCCTCGATTCTGTACAGTATCAAATGAAAAACAAAAACAATTCCGTCCATACGCATGCATAAATTCCAGAGTCAAAGCGTTAAAACCTAGGATCTCCATCACTTTGCAAAATTCTAGGCACAGCTTTATGGTACAATTTCTTAACAAGGACGGCATTTCTGACCAAACTAATTTCCCTGGTTTAGTAGTACCAGTACTACATGTAACTTCCCCACCAAATATAAGCAAAGTATAATAGAAACATGAATACTATTATCCAACCCTTTACCTAAAGCATGCCATGTCTTTACCGAATAATATTACGCAGACACCGATAGGGGAAAAATCGAAGCATATAAAAACTTGTGAGAGTATCATAGTTGCTCCCCACCCCTCCACGCTCTTCGACCTATATCGTATCACCCCAACCAAGACAGGGCACAGAGGGGGGGGGGGGGCTGCATTATGTAGGTTTATTCAGTCTAAAGTGGATACGGCAGAAGTAGGTCTTGAGTTTTGGGAGGGGCCCATTATTTGCAGACACCGGAACCCATATCTTATTTGGTCAGGAAACCCTAATACTTTTTTTTTTTTTTACGAAAATTGCTAAAACAAGCAATTTCACTCCCCCACAAAAAAAACTTCTGGTTATTATTAAAGAGATGGTGAAGCATTGTAACCCACCCCCTTAAAAAAAAAAATTAATTAACGCTTCTGGTTATTTCCTTCTGAAACAAATCCGGTAATATCTTAGTTTAATAGCACGTCCCTTAGATATGGGGGGGGGGGGTTAAATATTAAATTTTAAGTCCAGTGATTTCTAAATTGTTTATGTTTTCAAAGTCAGAGCTGCATTTTTTGTTTTGCAAAGGAGCAAGCACCCCCCCTCCACCCTCCCCTTTCTACCTCAACCTTCAAATATGCCCAAGTGGTATATCACAGCTATGTAAGTATCAAGAAGAGTAGATATTGTTTCAGTTTACAAACATCCTGCACTGTGGATCTTTACTCTCAAGTAAACTCGACTACATTGCACTTTGTGATGTAAAAACCATCTTCAACTTTAAATTCTATATACATGTACAAGATTCCGACAAAGTTGAAAAAATATCTTCACATTCATTGTAGCAAAGGCAGACACCCTAAATTGCACACAAATGTTGTTAAGTGAACAAAGCTAGTTAGCAAACTAATAATTTGCTAAGCGCCAACTTTTTTTTTGCTGAAAGAAGTTACTACCCACAGTGTCCCATCTGTTGGACTTCAACGGACACTGTCTGTTTACAGTTTCCTGTTAGTTGTTACTAAGCCAATGGAATTATTGAGCAAAAATGTCGTAATTTTATGAGAGAGAAAACACTTACTTGTAGTTGTCTTGGGATCGGGGCTTGATTTTACGAAGATCTTAAGACGTGTTTCAGGCTTAATTACTAAGCAAAGTGTGAAATTGAGCCTGGTGTCCTTACAATTTTGCACTTTACGAGTGCCATAATTGCAGAACTATGCGTTTACCCTTTTCTTATTTTGTTGTAAAACGATATCTTCAAAGTGATGATAGAGTCTTAAAATTGGCTTTTGAACAAAAGCTTTCTGCTGTGTGAGAATGTGTGCTTCATGCTCGAGTGGTCAAACAATGGGGTCACCAGTGGTTGTTTATGGGGTCACAAGAGGGCCATGCAGTGACACAAAAATTGGGACCCAAAATTGGGTCAAACAATGGGGTCACCAGTGGTTGTTTATGGGGTCACAAGAGGGCCATGCAGTGACACAAAAATTAGGACCCGTGTGTGATGTTACATCTTACAACAGAAAATGGCCTACCTCTGTTGTTCAGTAAACTCTACACCATCGACTGCCTAACATGCACAGTGTAGCGAGGAACTCTGATTCAGCTCGTCAATCAATTCTTATTTCCTACTTGCCACTTTTCCTCCAGAACCAACACACACCCCCCATGGGGGGAGTGCAGGTGGCATGTTCTGCATGTTCTGAATTACATCCCCCTCCCTACCCTCCAACCAACCCCCCCCCCCACCCAAAATGCTGTATTTAAAATAATTCCGATTGTCCAGGTCTTGCAATGATTATGGAAAAAACCCGGACAAAAAGTTTTGTCGCCGTGAACAAAATAGCAAGGTGTACATGTGCATGTTTTGAGCATTTGCGACATGTGGAGTTCAGTTCAAGATCACATACAGACAATCAGGAAAGTCAGAACATGTTACGACTAAAGGGTGAAAAGAGTAAACTAGTGTTGTTGTATATTTCTTATGAATATGGATAAGTAAAGTCAACTAATAAAGGCAAGGATCAAGCTAGGTCCAAAGATGTTATGGCTGAGAAACAAAATGCTTTTTCTAACTACTACTTAAACTTCAAGTAGTATAAGCTACAAGGGGGGATTTGAACCTGAGACCCCCAGGCTTACAAGCAGGTGCTTTACCAACTGAGCTAAATTAGCTCTACGTTGGCGGTCTCCATATTTTGTCAATGTCTTTGTTAAACTTGTGAAAGTTTGCTTTTATTTACTGGAAACACTTTAAACTCGAATTGAACAAAGACAGCTTTGAAGAAGAAGAATGAAGCTGTACACAATAATCCTAGTTTTACCAACAAACTTACTACCATCTCATTTTTAAGTGTCCCTTGACCAGTTGACATCAGATAACGTGAGAACTCGCAAATGTTTCCCCTGCCTGGAAACGGAAGTCGTCTTACGACACCTTTATGTAATTTCGGACCAACAGGCCAATGGTCGCCCGGTCATTCAATGACAGAGCATGCTCAGGCCACACACAAGCCGTCTAACGCTTCGTTTCACCCACACAAGGACAAAAAGGTCTTGATTTTACACGCATTTTGTGGCCATTGAGAGGCGATTTTTGTGTAATCCCCAATTATAGACCTTTGATTACGAGGCATCGAGAGGCTTCCACCATTGTTCATTCATTGTATTTCGGCTGAACGGAGTAAGTTAGAGTGAGTCGGCAATCGAGCCATGGTTCTGTGTTTAGTGCCACTCCTATACCATAGGTAACGGCCGATGTTTTGCGATTCACCTTGCGTGAATTTTCTCGGAGGATAAAGATAAACAAAATGAACGATCCAACAAAGAGAATCTTTCTTCTCTTGGCATTGTCAAGTCAGGGTTTCTTTGTGCCAGCGTTACCCTCAAAGAAAAAAAGATTCTGGCAATTCCACCAAAAAGAAATAAAAAGAATCCTGGCTGCAACTGGTTAAAGCCGTGAAACTCGGCAAACCCTTTACCATTTTTTAATCTAGCAAACTACAAAGCATACTACAACAGCCATGCGACAGCAGAGAAGAATCTTCACCAATGAGCAGCGAGCACCACACCCAGTGAGAATTAACATGCTAATGAATATTCAATATACCTTCGAATAGCTGATTATGACTGGTACCCGACGCTACTTTCTATTTATTCTCTGAAAAACTAAGGAATGGAGTTATGAGCATGCAGCACTTAAAGAACAGGTATTGAGAGATTGTTGGTGGTTTACCCTTAACCTTTCTACTGGTCCATATAGCTTAACGGGATATGTCAAACTGAAGTATTTGGAGAAACATAATCTCGCACACATAAAACTCAATATGGTTGGGACCAACGTGGTCCCGGAAGTTCGAATACGCATGAGACTTGCACAGTCTGTTGTCATTTGGCTTTTGAAGTTGAAGCCGTACCGACAATCTGTGCACACAGTGGTTTAGGTAGCTGCGGGAAGCCATGACCGAGCTAGCTGGACCACTTGGGTAGCATTTTTATTTGTCTGTGGGCGGTTTGACTGTCATTTGGACAGCAAACCACCTGTTCAGGGAGAACACACTGTAGTTTTCCTGTCCATTTATACAGAAATAAAGATGTCAACTTTTTGAACTGTTCAATATGGACAGGATATCTTAAAGGGTGCGTCCTTTGAAACACCCCAGAAAAAAGAAAACATCTTTTAAGAACTTTGTTGAAAGAACTAAAGGGATACCACGTTTGAAGTTGGAAATAATAATGTACAAAATCTTGTTCGACAAAGAAGCCCACAGCCACACTACTTCTACTTCCATTCTACTCTGTGCCGATTAAAGATTGACAATCAAAAAGGTCTAGTGAACAGGGTTCTCCCAGGTTTTTTTTTTTTTTCAAAACTATGGTGGGACGCTCTGGACCCAAATTTTGCAAGTGTGGCCGAAGCACGCTGAATTGAAACCGGGTCCTCAGAATGTTTTTATTCGATGTTTTTGTTTGGTTTGAAAAGTTCTACTCTGCAATCTGGAGCATTTAAAATGGTTTTATGTTATTTTGTGTGTGTGTGAATTTGATCTTAAAATCTTCAACAACAAAAAAAGAATTTATTTCAAACCGGTCATAATTCGTGCACATCGGAACGTAATTTTGCGTGTATCGGCCTGAAACGCTGCCTTGCGTATGGGGAGAACCCTAGTGAAATCATGTGGTAAGCACTACATGTATGCAGCACATGTAGCATGGGTTATGATCTCATACACACTGCATACATTAATTTGTATTCAATCGTGTGGAAACTTTTTTAAAAGGGTTTGAAAATAACCCAAGACATAGAAAAGCTGTGATTAGTTTACCACTTGACTTCCCTACTAAACACAATGGATTATTCCTTTTGACTTACTTGTAACTTGTTCGATATGGTCTATACCACCATGCATTAGCCACAGTAGGGTGGATACAATGTTAGATGCAGCGAGGTGCAAAAAAAGAAAATAAACAACAAAAATATTGTCAGCATTAATAGCACGGAAATCATAATATTTTGCTGATAATACAGCGTTGTTTTAAATGAAATACATTGTCAACAGAAATTTACAAGCATAATGCAGGGTTTAAAAACAAACATATATGTACACAATATATAGATAGTCACAAAAGTGACATCATAGAAAATATCAGTTCCAACAAAATCCAAACTTAACAATAAAAAAATCATTTCAAAATTCCCGGGACGAATTACCCTAATAATCAGGCTGTATCATCCATTCCATGACACAAACTGTTGAGGGCGCCCTTCATTATGAGATTGTCCAAACCTGGGTTTCAATTTGGCTTTGGGTCCGAAGTCCATCCTGAACCCAAGGCGGAGCCACAAACCAACTTTTGATTCCTTTTTTAAAAATGACTAATACACTGTTGACTAAACTTCAAGAAAAACAAAAAAAAGCCGGGTTTAGTAAATACAAATGCCCAGTAAGCCAGTCCGTACATTGCCATCTAAAGCCCCAGCTCAACATTGGAAAGAAGAAAAACATACATGTTCACAGATTTACATATACCACCTCACATTGTATAAAAATAACGACGGTAGAAAACTTTCCTTTAAATATTGCCGTCTGAAGTGTTATCGTTTGTTAATAATGAATGAAATAAGATCCAAAATTAGTCTTTGTCTCGGTGAGACCAAAACTCTACCTACAGGAATCTTACAAAAATGCTGAATGCATTTTTACAGTTTGAGCTAACGAACTGAGCTGACATTTTCACAGGTTGGTTTTATTACAAATATCTTGATTTGTGCAAAGAATGGAAGCATTTACAGTCAGTTTACCAACGTTGAGCTGGGGCTATAAACAAAGTCCATTAAACCATCTGGTTCTGTGGAAACATTAATTTCAATCCTCAACTTAATATGTCTCCCAAGTTCAATATGCAATGTAGCAAGGCCAATTTATAACCTAAATTTCCCTCTGATGGTCTAAATGCTACTTTTTATTTCTGCCACATTGACCTTGACATTTGACCTCGGGGATCCAAAAACAAAAGACTTCTGAGAGATCCAAAGACCAATCCACACACCAAGCTCTGAGTTGATAAGCCAAGTCCTTCTTGAATTATTGCTCAGACAATGGTTGCACACACACACACACACACCCACGCCCACATACACGGAAGGACATGTCGGAAACACTATGCCCCTTCGATGCCTTCGTCAACCGCAGGGCATACCAAAAAAAATGTAAGTTTTGTTAATAAGAATATAGCTCAAAAGAAAGATGAAGACATTTTGATGTCCTTAATGAAGTTATAAGCACATTAGAGAATAGAAGTGTTAGACGCATATGTTAACTTGGTGAACTTTGCAAAGCTGTGGCAATACAGCATCAAAAAGAGGCTAGAATTTACTTGATTTGATATCGATTATCATCGATTTTAACTTGAACTACCTCAAATCAATCCTGATTTTGCTGGATTAAGAACTAACCAGACAACCCAACCATGAATGCTGGACGTGAAGACAAGCAATTCAAGTTATCATAGGCCCTTTTCGAGACCACGGAGTTGGGTAAAAAGGAGAGTTGCGATCCGCAGACCGAGGTGGTCCCCCATCCTAGGCACAAGTCTCCCAGCCAAGGTCTGTCGTGGGTCGATCCCGTTGCTATTTCTCGGGATCGGATCGCAACTCTCCTGTCTACACTACTCACGATTTGGGCTTCGTCTTTCTTTACGGCATGTACAAGGACTTCAAAAAGGGATGGAGCGTGATGAGTAGCCCATAAATGAAACCAAGAATGCAAAGATGGCCGTTGTCCATAGCACTTGCTGCTCAGCAACATGTTTCATTTGCTGATGGATTCTGATGTATTCAGGAATGCTCCATGGTAAAAAAAAAATACCAAGGGAGTTGGTCTTAATGGACGAAAAACAGGACAAATGATTACCTAGCCCCCACCCCCTCCCCCATCCCCAAAGGGGTTTCCCCTTGTGGGGACCAGTGATTTCCTTAATGGGGGGGGGTAAAGGGGCTGCAATCGTGGTGCAAGTATTTCCAGACTGGCATCATCTGACCCCCTCGAGCCAAAGTAGGGAAGTGGACACAGATCTCCAGACTGAT
Organism: Marthasterias glacialis; assembly: GCA_911728455.2. Classification (NCBI taxonomy): domain Eukaryota; kingdom Metazoa; phylum Echinodermata; class Asteroidea; order Forcipulatida; family Asteriidae; genus Marthasterias; species Marthasterias glacialis. Next base: position 16,859,476 of record OU452229.1, read on the forward strand.
TGGCAAACCAGTAACACCTGCATCATTACATTTTTCTAAATTCATAAACAGGTGTCTTGATCAGCCACACCATGGAGACCAGATTTACATTTAGGGGGAACAAAACACCTTTGAAAGTGAAAACAAAGTTCACTACTGTAAAAGTTACCTCGGCTTCTCACTTCTGGTAACCAGTCCACAAAAAAAAGGATGAGTGGCTCAAAATGCCAAGAAAACTTCAATAACCCAAACCCAAATTACCCCTTGTGATTTTTGCACACCTGCATCATTACATTTTTTAAATTCATAAACAGGTGTCTTGATCAGCCACACCATGGCGAACAGATTTAAATTTAGGGGGAAAAACACCCTTTAAAGTGAAAACAAAGTTCACACCTTAACAGTTACCTCGGCTTCTCACTTCTGGTAACCAGTCACCAAAAAACAGGATGAGAGTGGCTCAAAATGGCAAGAAAACTTCAATAACCCAAACCCAAATTACCCCTTGTGATTTAAAAAATAATCTTTAAAAAGCACACTTGGGTGGGGTCTTCATTCAATTAATCTTCTGTTTTCCATTAAAAATATAGTCTGTGTTACCGTGGAGACTGAGACACGACAATCATGAGACCACGACCACATCACATGCAAGCCTGGATTTACGAGGAGGTCATGGCCTCGGTGCCCTTTTTTAACAAAAAGGTTTCCTTTATGATGGAGGTTATTGTGTCGTCGCTGATTGAGAGGCTTCCACCATTGTTTATCATTGTATTTTGGCTCAAAGGAGGTAAGTCCGAGTGAACCGAGATTCCAGCCTTGGTTCCGGCCATGTTTCACGGCCGAGGTTGTACAATTTATGCTGAATCAACCTCATCTTTTCTCGAAAGAGAAACCAAAAAATCACCGTGCTTCAATGAGAATCTTTGGTTCTCTTGGCTTTGTGAAGTCAAGGTTTTATTTGTGCCAGCGGTACTCTCAAAGAAAAATGATTCCGGCTGTTCCGAGAAATTAATCCTGTCAGGTGGCACACAAAAAATTAAGGGAACCCCGGCATTAAGTGGTTCAGAATGTCTTGTTTTTCCTCCTATTTTGAGTTGGGTCACATCTGCCGTAGCAATTTGGTGAACACCTGCCTCGTCAATTAACACAACCTGCTCAATCCTCCAATTAAATCTTCACACCTTCGCCTTCAATCCAATAACACTTGAGACATTATTGTTGGACAATCAAGGGGGATCACCTTCAAGATTTCCACTGATCATTATTGGGACATCCTTTTGGGATTAGATTTTCACACATTTAGAGGAACATCGAACATCCGGTCAAATAAGACAAAAATGCAAGCTAACCCAGGGCTGGTTTCGACGTTGCACTTTGTCAATTATTTAATTAACCACAGACAAAAAACAGGTCGAGAGTCTTTACAAAGACCCTGGACTACTCCACTATAATCAAGAGCAATAAATGTGTCGCAAATCCAGACGCACTGACCAAAAAACAATCAGTCAGCACAAAATTTGTAGAATTTTATTAGCAATTTGGTGTTTTGCCACCTTCCAAGGATGTTCACTCTATCACTTGAATCTATTTTTATGTTAATCAACTGCCCAAGAAACGTAGCAACTTCGTGGGTGCTGTACACAGATCTGTAAAGTTGGAATCCCAATGATTCATATTTTTCCTTTCAAATCTGAGCAATTCTTTATTTGAGTTTGTGTCTTCAACATAACTGTCCCAGCAATTTGAAAAGATTTACAACTCTTATAAATGGTTGCGGTACCTGCTGCTAATATGATTGGAACTGCCTCTAGATACCAGGCAATATTGGTAGTCTAGTAAGTAAGAAATCTGCTTTCCAATGGCGGGGATCATGGGTTCGAATCCCACCCGAGGAATATGCCAGTGGAATTTTTTTTTCACAGGACTCGGGAAAGTACTAAGTATACAGTGCTTAACACAAATCGGTGTATTGGTAAAAAAACACACAAATAATCATTTGGAAATTGTTTTACAGAATGAACCAGTATTCCCCTATCCATTCAAAAAGTGGAACCAGACTATATTCTATAATAAAGGTTTTTACAATTATGTACGAAGAAAATCACAAAGCTCTCTTTTTTTTTCTTTGAACAGTGTAAACATCCATGAGTCGGCAACTACTGAAATGACCTTCTCCAATTATAAATTAACACCTCATAGTTCACAAGTGTTAGCTAAGAAGCACTCCACTGTCTAATTTCATTAAAGTCACACACCTTCCCCATAAGAGAAAACTCAACGACTTCCACACCAAATTAACTCATAAACACAATTCAATTCTCTCCCGAATATAAAGTTCCCCTTGAAACACGATGAAAGCATTTCAATTTTAAAATTTTGTTAAGCTGTAATTCGATCATGTTTTTAACACCTTCCTACACATACTCAATCACCACCTCAATTATGATTCAACTTGGTATTTTTATACGGTAAAAAAACACACACACAGGGCGAGCCCCTAACCTTCGACACTATTAAACGCATCCAATGAGGCTTCCGTTAAGGCTTACAGACCAACACCTAGGGTGTTAGAATTCCCAAGTTTTCAAATTGCAGACATCCTTTTCTGATTAAGTTTTCACACCTTTAGGTGTGAGCCTCAACACCTTACCCACTCAACACTTGGGTCTGGGGTTGGGATGGGTATGGAAATCAGATATTAACTCTGATTACATCCAATCATTAGCCAGTTTGAAATGACCCTCAAAAAACCTTATTTGGGAAGATATTTATTTGTATAACAAAAATCTTGACAGAATAAATTGTGTCATTCCTGTGGGAGACTGGGAACCTTTTTTAGGGTTTCCCGCCGCTTGCTTTTTGACACTGATAAATGCTAGCCAGCCGATCAACTGTCAGCAATTTTCCCGAAACGTGACAAATTTTGAGTTGGGGGCTTGTGATTGAAGTAAATCAAATATCCGATCCGTTTTATAACCAGTCCAAGGTGCCCTTTAAGGACCCCCCTCCCCCCCCCCCCCCCGAGCAAATTTCATTTAGCTGTTGCTCTTTTCCGATGTAGATGATCTGCAAATATTTCCAAACAGTATGTTTTTAAAACTATACAATAGTACAGTTTTCCTGGTTCATAGCAATCAAAGGTTTTGTAACGGGCTCAGTGCTTGTCTTTGTGTGACTTATTCCTGGGGTTGTTTCTCTATTCCTGAGAATGTGATAGGGAACATTTTGAGGCAGTACCAAGGTCAGTGACGGGTCAGTCCCCAGGTACAGCCTGATTCATTTATCCTAAAGGAATGACAAACGTAGAGTAAAGAATGACACTGAAGATGGAGGTTTGCCAGAATTACTCGCAAGAGTTGAATACAGTTAAGGCTACAGTTCAATGTCGCTTTGTTCATTTGCATTGGGCAAGGCATGAGGCAGGACCTTAACAGTAGTTTGAGTGCAGCAGAGTGAAGTTTTGGTGCCGTTAGAAAGTGGGTCTCAAGCTGAGCCAGTTGAAACATGTTGCATTCGGGATCAGAGCAATGACTTGACCATTATTGAGCTTTTCTTCGGAAAGGACATCTGTCAAGTGTTCCTGTGGCAAACCCATACCTCTTTGTTAAACCACGGTCATAGATTGTGAACTTCACTGGTCGAGAACCATTCAATGATGTTCTACAAAGACGCTTGTACATGGCACAGGGAAACATGAGTGATGTACCCCATGGGGTGCATTACCGTGATCGTGCCCACCGTTTGTCGTTTCCACCGCCTTGTACACTATTAGAAATAGTACTAGGTAAATTGATTTGAATTCCAGTGCAATGTGCCGTGAAGAACGAAAAGCACTGTTTGTTTGTTGCCCCCTCCTGCAATCTGTTACCATGGTATAACAAAACAATTGTTGCACGCTGTGTGATGGGGTCCATGGGTTTTGTACACCCTCGGCTTCGCCTTGGGTGCATGTATATTGTGTCGAACCCATGTCTGTATGTACCACTGAACATGGGGAAAAAAAGGGGTGTACATGTATTTCTTGAGCTAGCAGACTAGGTGTGTATGGCAAAGGTGCTTGGTTATTCAGCCAAACAAGTTTCCTGTTCTGGTAAGGTGTGACACTTAGGAACACTCTTGAGTAATGTTTATTATTATTATTATTATTATTATTATTATTATTATTATTATTATATCTTTCTGGTAATGAAACCAAGGGGCCCTCAAAAGTGACTTGCACTGTGACCCGTAGGCCTGAAGATACCTGTGCAGAGAAGATGTTGAAGAAATGTCAGTTTTAGATGTGGGAGGAAAATACCAACAAGGGAAAAACCCTCGCAATCGGGTAAAAACTGAAAACACAATCCACATGCACGGCCCCAGTCCAGGATTCAAACCGGGGTCCACAGAGGTTAAAGTCAGGGAAAGAAACCACTGAGCCAACCTGAATGCCCTGTTTGATTTCGTTACCAAAAAACTGTACTGTTTGATTTCGTTACCAAAATGAACATGAGTGAACTGTGTGCATTAACAGCACATTAGAAAGGCTACCGGGAGCAAACAACAATAAGCCGTTCAACTAAGCCTGACAATCATTTCTAATAACACAAAAAGGATGTAGGAGTCTCAGAGTTTGCAATGGGTGTTATAAGGGGGGCACACAAGTACATCAGTAACCTTCAAATGGGGGTTGATGGTGACAAAGCTTGGGTTCGGTAACCATATGGAGGGCATCAGTGAGTGAACGAACAGGGTCAAAACCGCAGGTTGTATGTACATGTATGTTACAGACAGTTGACTTCATTGTGGATGTTATCAGCAATGTAGCCTGGATTCTATGAAAGGATTGAGTGCGGCTAAGTTTGGGCAGAGGGGAAGTGAGGATTTAGAGAAGGGGGAAAGACTGGACTACATACGACAAGAAGCACAGCGAGGGGCATCACTAAGGGGGGGGGGGTGATAAATCTAGCTAAATAGGCAAAGATGGATCACTGAAAGCGAGACAACTAAACTGGTTGAAAATCTACAGCTGCCAAATAACAAAGTCACGGCTCTCTGTTCCTCTCTCTCTCTCTCTCTCTCTCTCTCTCTCTCTTACCACACTGCAAAAGGTCTTTCCCCGTTCCCCATGAAAACCCAGGTATCACACTGTAACAATCTGTTCCTCTCGTGGGTGTACAACCCTACGTTAAAATAACAAGCAGATGGTAGGGCTCCTGAACGACAAATCTGGAGCATTTGAAACGGACGAAGAGGTATTAAGCCATAACCATAACCAGCTTGGATCGCTACAAGCTGCATCCTCCAAACCCCCTAAAAAGCTAATTCGGCCCCCTCTTTTTGTTCCTGGTGAAGGAGTGTAATAACCGCTTAAATCCCTCCGCTCAACCAAATTTACGGCTGGATTGTTCTCCGACTTTTCTTCCAAAATCTGAGGATGGGTCTGGCTGTAAATAAGACCCTTCAGGTGTTTCGCTGGGTGACAGTGAGAAAAAGAGGGTGCCGGCAAAAGGTGTTGCCAGACTAGTTAAAGCAGGTAATTTAATTAGACAGGGTGGATTTATGACTTACTTTAAGTTAGCGATGGTTTGTGGACAACCGCAGACCAGTGGTTAACAGACTGCATAATATTCTAAGACAAATGTCTCTTTTTAATTCATGTGTGCATCGACCATGAATCTTGAGGCAAACCAGGCTCACCGGTAATGCGATGTTTGTGTTCATGTTGGCACAGTGAAAAACATGCCACCGCGGGGAACCAGTACGTGGTAGTATCGTGAGAAACCACGTACTCGTTTGGATTACTCCAGACCTCAAAATTAGCAGGGATGGATTTTTCCAAGTATGAGGAGTATTTTGTCGTCACAGCCTAGGCCTGGTCATTTAGGTTTGCACTGTAGTACAAGAATTCAACCCAATAAAGAAATGGTTGAATAGAGATTTAATCTAATAATCTGAAAAGTGACCACTATACCCAAGCCTCCATCTCTTCCCTTCCAACTAAATCATCAAATTATTTAAATCCCAACAATTGTAAAGAAGAGGCACTGACGTAAACAAACTTACGCATACATGCACATCCAAACACTTTCTAAGAGCGCAGTGAATTAAAATATTATTATGCTTTCTTGAGCAAGCAACACATGAATAGAATTTTTTTTCTCAACAACCACTTTCAAGTTTCCAAGCTTCCTTTTACGAGCTTCTCTTTTTCTATTTTAAAGCAGTTGTCTCAATTTCGTCCGTGGCATCCCAAAATGACTTGCAGCCCATCTTAAACATGACTGGTGCCGTGAAATAGCCCTCTTGAGTTGAACACAGACAAACTTTCCAGAAGTCTGTTGTTCTGGCGATCCCACGTCAACAAAGTTTCCCTAGCCACAACTTGACTTGCTATGTTTCTTCCGACCACATGTAGACAAAAATATGTTTTTGTTCAAACTGCCACATTTGGTACAATTTTTTCTCCTCTGAGACTAAGTAGCTTCTTTTTTGGGGGGAGGGGGGGGGGGGGGTTGATGATGATCGTGGGCAGGTAGTGTGCATTCAACGTCAACTTGACCCGTATCCCTTCTGTTTTCCCCTCACCTTCTTACACACTCCCAAAAAAGCCATATCATCTATCCGTTTCCCTCCTCAATGACCTAGAAAAAACTCACCTTTGCTATTCCCATGCCAGGGGGAATTTCAACAAATTTATAATCTAATTAAAAGCGTGGAAAACCCTAGATTTTCATTTGCGAAGTGACCAATTTTTATAAAGGAATCGCTTCAACAATGTACAGTTAACAAGGGACTTAGTTCAGTTAGGTTTTTTTTTTAATCCGAGTTCTTCAAGGAAGATTAATAACGTACCACGACGATAAAATCACCCCCAAAAAATCTGAAACAGCTGAGCAATCTTTCTCTTATCCATCGTTCATTTTCCACGTGACTGATTTTTCGTCCCATGTTTGTTTGTGCAGAGTCCGCATCCTAATTTGCGGCTGGGGCTGTGGCTGGGGCTTGGGTGGGGCTGTGGCTTGACCATCACATGAACAAGCATTGAAGCATAGGATGCCCATAGCAACAGCCGAAGCCGAATCCAAAGCCGCAACACCCGCCTCTGGCAATTCGGACACCGCCTAAGGTACCATATATGGTTCCATCATTTTGGGAGAAAACTCTGCTAATGTCAAAACATTAGACCATTTTCTACGATTTTGGTGTCAGGTTATTTTATAATAGATCACCTGGATAAAATAATCTGCCTGGAGCATTATCAGCTCCACAAAAATACGGAATTGTTTTGTCTAATTTGTAAAAAAAAAAAAAAAAAAAGGGGGTTGCCAGCGGGCAAATGCAAAAACAAGTAGCGTTTTTCATGGTTTTACTTCAAAATGTGGAACCCAGGTTTTAGTTTTATTATGAGTGGAAACAACAGGTCTGAAAATAGAACTTTCTCGCAAAATACTAACGTGTTAAAGGAGATAAAACATAAAAACATTCAGTTGCGTTCCGAGGTCAATAACATAAGCATGTTTGCAGACTGGATACAAACACTGCAGAGGACTTTTTGCTTCGTTCAGGTTTGTGGCTCAAAAAGTGATTGAAATATATGTGTGGTGTACTGATCGAGGCAAATAATGCATTTGGAGTAATTTCCTTAATGTTAGGTTGCCCAAACACCCTCCAAACCACCCACGATTCAGCCAAACCACCATGCATGGAATGAACAGCAGTCCACAACCTTTTAACAAGTTTGACTACTGCACAGCTATGTACATGTTCATGTACACAAAACCAGACTATTTGATTAAGAGAAGAACCTAGTCCAATCGGCTATTATTATACATAGGTCACTAGTGCAAGTCTATGCATCCAAAGGGACTGTGAGTGACCAGAAGAAGGAAATGGGACCCTGTTCTGGTCACTCACAGGCCCCAGGGGCGATAGACGTGCACTAGTGACCGAATTATGCCAGTCCATATTGTGTTTTATAACACACCTCAATCACAATAATTATGAAGAAGGAAAAAAATGTGTTTAAAATATCTTTACAACCTTTTCTTTTTTAAGCTCAACTGTCTTAATTCAACACTTAACTCATGAGCAATTCAATCATGAGCAATTTAACAATTGCAAGAACACTTTTAAATTCCCTAGATTCAATTTTTAAGTTGCTGTTTACTGTTCACACCATGAGAGGGCGCTGTAACCAGTCAACAAAATTGCCTGGTTCGGGAACTATTTCCCACAAATCACGCGCATGCAACGTCTCGACAAGCGTCTAGTTCACGGTGGCGCATATGTCACGCACTTGCCTATATTATTTAACCCCGTGTGACCGTGTTTCAGCCAACCAGAATACAGAACCAGCAAGAGGTGTGTTATAAACGTATCTACGGGTGGAATGGTCCCCCGTAATGTAACCACTTGCTCATTTGGGTTTTCTCTTTACTAATTTACACATAGTCAATGTGTTTCATGGAGGTCTGGGAATATGGCGGAATGAAAATGAAATGGAATACCTGAGCCACTGTCTGTTCATTAATTGGAATGTCATCTCCTCGGACAGCTATCCTCTGTACAACATTGCTGTAGTCTGACTCTAGAATGATCCTAAGGTAACACACAAAATGGAAACAACTTGTAAAAAAATAAAAGTAAACGAATAAATTATCTTAATTATCCAAGACAAGTTACGGGATTGGTGTTCAAGGGATCTGACACCAGAGTAACTTGATATTTCTGTACACCAATATATGCAAGTCATTAAGCTGCAGGCTTCCATGGAAAAAGGCAGGCCCCCTCCATACCAGCTCCATGATTATATATTGTACAATACATACAGGGTACCAAACAGAGAGGGCTGCAGTGTGATATAAAAATCTATTTCATCAACTCACCCGCCATCAACGATCTCATCAACGGCCAGGAAAGCTGCATCTAGATGATCAAGGAGAGCTCGCTTCTCAACGTTCTTCCTGTAGCCAAGAAAACAAAAAGAAGAAGTCGAAGAAGAAGGAGGAGAGGGGGAAAAAAAAAGACACAGTGTCAGTCTACAGTGCAGTAAGACAAACCAGGTCACGATTTATCTTTACATTTTGATCATCATAGGGGAGGGAATCATCGCTGGCGAAAGTGGTCTGAAACTGGGATCACAACAGTAGGAGGTAGAACATTGAAATGAACAGCATTTCCACCTTGAGGTAACCCCTGGAGTTATAGATTTCAAGGAGCTTCTGGGACCAGTATCCTCGGCACTAGAGAAGTAGATCAAAGAGCAGGATTCCTTTATATCTGAAGAAAATAACAGCTGCTCTGTTTTTTTCCACTAGGGCAGACATAAAAATATCTGAATTCAGAGAACAGTCTGAACTTTCTCATCCCTGTCATCACTTCATTACTGCGTTCTGTTTATGCATTTGTCTCACATGCCGTGTAACGATCTCTTCTCGGAAGATGACAGGCTTAGAGAAGAGCCGTCGGTTCGTTCTCATCATTACGTCTGGTGTGCTCCGTCGTTACCGTCAAAATAAGAACCCAAAACTCTTACTTCATGTTCACCTCACTCATAAGTTTAACGACCACAGTTTGTGGCCAACGATGACTAGGTAAAACTCAAACCCACAAAATTTCTCGAGCATTAACCTCAACGATTCCACTCACCAAACCTCACCCACAAAATTTCTCGAGCATCAACCTCAACCATTCCACTCACCAAACCTCGCCCATATCTTTGTAAACAGCATAAAAAGCTACACTTGATCTCAAAAAAAAATTTGAAATATTGTTTATTAGTTTTATCTCCTCGTCTGATGGCTGTATTATGTTGCCATACTTTCTGATGCATGAACACGTAAAACCAGTCTTATTTTAGACTCGTCAAGGCAGATTGATCTAGACACTGGCCGACTGAAATCTAGATTTTTTTCCATGGCAACAATTAAACAGATTACCAATCTAATTTGGAATGCCGCAATGTGGCACTTTTCCCCAAGTATCGATAATTACTCATCGCCTCCCAGCATTAATACCAGAATATGGTTTTTCCAACATGACTACACTTCCTTAAGTTCAAAGGGACACGGAGGTTTTGGAAAGTGCGGTAAAATGAGGAGATTAATGCAAATTAGTCTCTGTGGTAGGGAACACTACGTGACGTTGAAGTGAAGTTTGCACCCATCAGCTCCATCACATGATTCAATAATGCCGTGGGGTGAGAAGGTGGGGGGGGGGCGTATGACCCAGATAAGATATCGTTAAGTTAACACTACTGCTACGTCTTCTAGATAGATGCCTCAACCCTGGGCCTGATCCAAAAACCCTGGGAGCTTGAAGAGAGTCCATCCTGTTAATTTCTTTCAGAGGAAACCATCAGAGTCTGACATGTTCAATTAAAGTTTGCTGTCTGATAACGGAGCTCCTTGGGGGAGGGGGGGGAGGGGGGGGAGAGGGGGACTCAAGTGCCCCTTCCCCATCCCCCTCATAACATAGTTCAGACATCTCAAGGCAAGATTGTGCCCGGCCTCTGGTAGTGGTAGAATGGGGTGTGCATAAAACCAATAGCCTCTCAGTCTCTACCTCTATACATGTACATGTATCAATATTTTCTAACTCTTGTTGTTTACTGTTTTGGGTATAATTTGACACAATGGCGTCCATTTAAAAGCATTAAATTTCTACCGTCACAGAGAACCATTAATCATAACCAATCCATATTATGTACCTTTATTCACTTTACCCAAGTAAGTCATTTCTACATCATTTAACCTTTGATTTTAAGTTTGCCCTATTGTCCAATGACTCATCATATATCTGATCTGCACCCCCTGAACTGGGCTATCTCCTCACAAAGGCGCCCCTACTAAGGCCCTGCGCACCCCCTCTGGGCGATCAAACCCAAATCCACCGGGTTCAAGCAGTCATGGAAAATCCACATGCAATGGCATCCACAATGTGGATTCGATGTGAGGGCTGAGTCATTAAGATTTGAAGATGGCAGCCGATGCGACGACGATGGGCTCCAGGCCTTTCACCTTGGACGATTCACCAGAAAGATCCTTCTCATAGCTTCCATGGGTTCATCCTGTCTTTCTTCCCCCCCCCCAATCCCTAGACCCCAGGGGAGGCAAAGGTTGTGGATGATAACATGTAACCTTGAGATGGCTCTATAAACCTTTTATCATGCTGCCATCTTCTTGGTCATGTTCCCCGTGTGCACTGGTTAATAATAATGATTCTCATCGTGCCAAAGAGTGGCCAGACTACTTTCTCTTCCAGCCTCACTTTGGGTACATTAAAAGTACTGGAGCAAACAAAATGTCAACATATGTCGATGTTAGTGCATACAGCAAGAAGCATAATCAACAAGTAGGAAATTATTAAAGACTTCTTTGGGTGAAAAACATTACTCCTGAAAAAAAAAAAAAAAAACTAACTAAAAACAAAACCTTTTTCTCAGTCTTACCACTTTGAAAAATGGTGAAACAAAGAAGGAATAAAAATGAATCTTTTCCTGAAGAACAAGATTTAAATTATTGGAAGTTTAATTGGGTATTCAAAATGATCTAGGGATGCTATCTGAGGATGCGTTCTCCCTTCCCATGAAGTCTATCAGACGAGAGAAAAAAAAGCATTTAGCATTAAAAAGCCAGAGGAACAAATCCCTATTAATCCCTCTCATCGTTATAAACTGATCCCCATGTCACATTAACAACTTCAGACAGCGGTAATTCCTATCCGGCCGGCCATTTATCCTGTTCACCTGTTTGCATCCTCATCTACCCCCCCCCCACCCCCTCATTTATAAGCTTGGCTTTCTACTCTTTTGTTATCTCTTCCCCCTCCCCAGTTCTGCCTGGTGAGATGACAAGCCATATTAAAGATCCATCCGCACTCTCTGTCAAAAGAACATTAGTGCATCATCCCAGTGAAGGGGTACCAAGCGACGGAGACAATATTTGGTGCTTCGTTGGCGGTCGCGAGGCATAAAACAATCAAGTTTTGATGTTGAATATCCGGCCCATGGTTGATTGAAGCCTACAGAGGTGGGGCTTCACCCAAACAAGATGGGTCTGTCGGAGACCATGTAATTCAGATTGAAAGCAGACAATGTTATTGTTCGTTTCGCACTGGGTGGTACTTTCCCCTATCTCTTATCTGGTCAATCGAGCGCAAACTGTCTTGTAACCCCCTCCTAACAAAAATAAACCGACTGTCATCACACCACCTTTACAAAACAGTCCAGTCAAGTCAACGAGCACAGGTGATGCTCTTGGATCTATTTATAGTTGTCCATCTCATCCTTAACAACCCCTTCCATGATCCCATCCAAGCCTTCATCAAAATTGTTTAAGTTCTACATTTCAATAACTATCCTTTTTTTTTTCCTTTCCTTACTGGCAGACTGATATGACACTTCTGTCCTGTTTCTTCCTTACATCCCCCAACCCCCTTTATTTTCAAATTTCATCCTTTAGTCCCGCCCCTCTCTGATGCAAACATGAGAATGTGATGTGTTAAACATTGAAGGAAACTAACATAATAGGGGGGGATACCTTCTAATGAGGTTTTCCTGTACCCATATTGACAGCAAGCCTGGTTTCTATTCCCATCTCCCTCCTCTTTATTAAAGAGCTGCAGGGAGATCAACCTCAGCTGCTTCTAAATGACTCCGTCATACCATCTTCACACCAAATGTGAGGATTAGTGTACATGTATGCATCATTCATCCATGAATGTGTAAAACCGTACATTCCAGCCGAGTGTGTTGTGTTACTAAAAACGACATCCTGATCCCTAAATAATCCCTTAATCCTCTGAAATCCACCCTATTGTTTCACCTGATTATTAGAGATTCCGTACCACTTCAGCAAAACCATCACTCAATGGCTTAACATCCGGAGGACCATCATGAGTTTCTGTTTGTTTTTGTTCTTTGCAAGGAGCTAGGCACATACATACACAAGTACCTGTCCCAAGTTTTAGCTTTTCATCTGAAGATTACTTAGCAGTGTAGTATTAGTATAAAACAGCACACAATAAACCTTATGCTTCTGACGTCATGAGTCCCATAGAGATATGTACAAGCAGCGCCCTCACTGAGGTCAAAACGGCCGTAAGTTTACTGTAGGAAAACGGCTGTGCATACCCTCTATAACAGTATTTTACCTCGCAGTATGTGGCTTTAGGTATTTCCTGAGGACTAGCTGTCAGGTAGAATAACAAGCAATTGCAGCCATTTTGAAATTTTGAAAATTGCTTTTTATTCTACCTATATTTTTCCAAAGGACAAAACTGATATGGCCTATAGCCAAGCGTCTTCAAAGGCACACTTCTCCCAAACATTTCCCTATTTCCCCCACTAAAATGGAAAACTGGAGGATTAAAAAAAAGAGGACTAAAATAAAATCTTGAAATGAGGGGAAAATCCTGATCAATTACGGGCCAGCAACAAACAGTATGGGTCGAATCAAATGTTCTCATTAATGAGTTGTTTATCTGTAATCCTTTTTCATTATACTTTCAAATTATTGTGGAACACATGCCTGAACTCGGCATGTAAAATAGATCTTCAAAAACACGTTCCTTTATATTATACTCGCAGCCTTTTTTACATACATCATGAAAGTACCATATTTCCAATCAAAACAAGCTCAAACTTTGAAGTCACGTGTAATTAAAGAGATTTTGCTCTGTCAGAGATGGCTCTGATCAAAACCAGAGGGTGACAGGTGTGGTCCTTGAGGGTGGAGGGAGAGGGGATCACAATAGGTAAATCCTTAAATTAACCACAAAGTGTGGGCGAATGAACCTTTTAGAATAACATCTTGTCTCGCGTTTTACATAAGTTGCTCTAACTAAATCAGCTGATTCCGTTCAGGAGTGCACATACATGTTGCCCATTAGGGAGCAGAAGTTACTCAAAGGCCTTCCTCATCCAGATTTTCCAATAGAGCATGCATCTACTTTGATTTCCTCTGGTTATCACCAATCTGAGATTTCAACTGCAAACGAGTAATGTTGCTTTACCACATTCTCTATCCTATATCCTGCCTTCTTAAATTTGTCAACAAAGTCAAGTTTTTAACTCTGAAAGCGGCCTGTCCCCCCCCTTCACCCGACCCTCATTGCCATTTATCCCTTGAACAGATTTTCTTATCGGAAGTACACCATGAGAGTGAAGATACTGTTTTTATTTGCCCCGATCTCGAGGAACAGGTGTGGATCAGGACTAGCGGCCGCTTCCAAACCCTTCAGCTGTGAAGCATCAAGTTGTTGCTTATATCATTACCTAACCACATGAACTGAATCAGGGATGAGTCAGACAAGGGTATGACTGGCGTTGCAAGGATCGGCAGCTGAGGTTCGGTCCCCCCCTCCTCCCCCAATCCCCCTACTAACCACCCCCCTCACAGGTGGGTATGACCATTGCTCATCATAAGCACTGTACATGTAAACACTGATGCATCAAGTGGAACGCCTTAAAGGGAATGCTTACTGACATACATTATTTTACGTGTCTCACTATATCAGCCGTCATTCTTCCATTCAAAACCAATGAAACCATAATGAGGCTGGAAGGAAAAAACAGTCTGCTCCCTTTGAAGACTATGATAATTACACCCGTGACTGCAGATGATCATTCAGGGAACCTGACTGGCTCTTCCACAAAGATGCATCAAAAGTGATTGCGCTTTTGACGGCCCTCAGTGGGATAAAAATGACTCCAAAGTTTGTAAGGATAGAACAATTACCAAGAACTGATTGACTATGGAAGGCATGTAGCGACTGCCAATTAATCTTACACCTGTACATCAACTCATTTACCTGCGGAGGGTTTCCAGGTGAGGCGAACTACGGTTAACTACGGTCCTTGATCGAACTTGCTCCTAACTTTATAAATTGCACTTCGTTCAAGTTGGCTCTGTGAAGTGTATGTACTCAATCAGTGAGGAAGAGAACTCTCAACCTAAGCAGATGATCCATTTATAAATTGCACTTCACAATTTACAGGTGCAAGTTCACACAGACACACATGTATCATGTATGTATTGAGTGACTAAAGATCAATAACACATGACCAACAAGTACCTAAATATTATCAAGATGCCGTTCCGTGTCTACTGCTACACTGCGTTATTGTCAAAAACTACAACGAGAACGTTGAGTCCAACGAACACGTACACATTGGACCCCGACATCGCAGCAGACCAGGCGAGCCTCGCGGGGCTGTTGAACATTTGTCGGGAACCGTGGGTTCTCAAGTTCGTTGTTTTAATGTGTGATGGAAACAAAATCAATCAGTTTTAACTATGTTTTAAAAGGGTTCACGCAATCTTTGACATCGTGCGGTGAACCGTAAAGCCACTGTACACAAACAGTGCAGCTAAATGGTTTCGACGGTTGAATGGTTTCGATGTAAAGTCAGGCGCATTTCAATTGAATAAAATAGGCCATTTATCATCATCATCATCAAATGGCTGGTTAACTCAATGAAGTCACCGAGAGTAGGAGGGTTTTCGTTTGAATGTTTTCAAGCAAGAGAAATAAGATCCAATTTAAACACAGAAACATCTCTGGGGATGATCGGTACCACAGGATCAACTTGCTTCTAGACTGAGTTTCATTTTCCCCAATCCTGAAACTGTAACATGTATTTCATTCTGCATAATTGCTTGAATACAAAAACCTGGTTTGAGTTAACCAGCCTGTTAACCAGTGTTAACCAGCCTGTTAACCAGTGTTAACCAGCCTGTTAACCACTGTTAACCAGCCTGTTAACCAGTGACAACCAGCCTTTTAACCAGTTCCAACTGGGAATCTTCCATTTTAACTTTCGCCTGTCCAGACTATCGCGCAGCGAGGACGTCCCTGTACTGTCAAAACATCTGCACCCCTTATTTTTGCTAAAGCCCTTAGTTTCAACAGTTTTGACAAGGTCCTGCTTCCATGGTGCATACAGGCTGGCAAAGTTCAAGGGAAGATACTTTCATAAAGAAAAAGTGATATAGCTTTTTAGAAACAATCTTAAAATTAATTGGGCTAAAATTACTGCTAGACTGCTAGACATATATTTTATGCGGGATCTAATGCTTGTATTAAGTAGGCCTACATTCTTTTAAACATGGTTCCTTTTGCCTCTTGCAAAGAAAGCAACCAAAGATCAAATTTATAACCCACCCACTCAAAGATGATGACATTTCAAACAAAAGCTTTTCTCAAGACGATTACCAGTACCAATTTCATTCCGAGAAAAGTCACTTCTTGTTCTGATAATAGCTTCCAATAATGACTTACAAAACATCGTCTTTAACAAAAATCACGCCTTTCTTCTGATCCTTTCAATAAACACCTACATTGTAAAGTCCCAAGATCAAACCGTCTTGTTTCACAAACTACAACCGTCTTCTCAAAGGTATAAATAAAGTTTCTGTCGGGGTGACATTTCTGCTGATTCATAACTCATCCTGTCTGGTGCACCTTGGAAGTAAGACATAACCACCTCAACAAAGCGACTGTCTCCGAAAAAAAAAAAAAAAATGAAAAAACACCTTAAAGACTGGTATGATCAGTATCTCTTCAAACATGATAAACTCATTTACAGCAGTATGGCATGATGTTTGAGTGTTTAAGCAAAGAGTAAACTTGCACAGTCCTTGTGCCTTCCCATCACAGCAGGCAAGCTACTAAATGGTGGTTATGCTTAAATTAAACACGCATAACATCAAGTACTGCTAAACTTAGCAAGAGTGAAAATGTTTTAAAATTCCGCACAAAGGATATGCATCTGCTAAAAATGTAACAGATGACATCATTTCTTTCCACAGCTGGTGCACACTTTTTGCCTGACAAAAATTTGACTTGTCATGTGCTGCATACATGTACATCAACCCCTACCATATTCCTTCTGTCCGGCAAATTTTCACAGATTCATCTCTTCAACAAGAATCTGACGCACCTGACGCACGTTGTGAGCTCCACTGACCCCTGACCCCATGACCCCCAACCCCATCATGAATGTATAGTACCCTCTTCCTCACTATGCTATAATCCTTCCCCCTTTAATTTCACCCATTCATTATGACACCAGGGCACCTGCCTAGAGGCAATATTATGAGGTCACCCACCAACCTGCTCACGTATCTAGCAGGGGGGGTCATACGGAGGTATGGGGAATTATAGGGTTGAAAGGAGTGCAGTTGGAGGCTGTCATCGGCACACGAAGTGTCTTTAGACAGAGAGGTTGGCGATGAGCGATGGATGTCACTGTTGATTAGTATTAATCATCCAGCAGCGTGGGATTATCCTGGACTTGGCAAAGCATTTGATGTGACAGACTTAAAGGATATGAAGAAGGGACATGAGAATTAAAAAATGATGAGAAGGGTGGTGGTGAAAGGAGGTTCATAAGATTCTCAAAACTTTAATAAAATAAGTACTTTTTCTTCGAAACAGCATATTGTCTTTTGTATGATATTAAGTGCAAGCTCTGTTATAAAGATTATTTAGGGCATAAAAAAAGAGACCTTTTAGAATTGTGTACATAAATAACACAAACTGACTGAGTCGGCTGCCAAACATCCCACCCACAATTTGGTCATAAAACCCAAAATTTCTTTGACTTTTTAACGACCCTCCCCAATGGGACCTAGGAAAAGAAATTGCATGCAAATCACTTGACAAAAATCATGACTTTTGGTGACTTTTCCTTTGGCCGGGTGAACCCTGTCCCAGAGGAGGGTGTGCCCGTCAGTTTTCAGAACCCGCCCATCGGAATCAGACGACCAACTAGTACTGACACCACACAAGTCTGACCAGAGTTCTCTGAACGTCAAAGCCACCACGTGGAGTCATGGACATCATATCATGTTTGCTATTTTGACACAAGACAGATACTGTCCAGAGATTTTGGTAGATTGCGTGTCTAGCAAACTTCACTGGCAGACCTCAGCACACTACTGCTAAGATAAATGCACAGTCGTTTTCCTACAGTAAACTTTACGGCCGTTTTGACCTCATTGAGGACGCTGTTGTACATATCTCTATGGGACTCATGACGTCAGACGCATAGGTCTATTGGAAATTCACACTGAAATGAATGGATTGAGTTGGTGTTGAGATGGTTATTGAGTGGGTGGAGTTGGTTTCTATTGAAATGCTGAATTTCCAATTGGAACAAAATCTTTGACCAACTCAGTCCGATTGGACTCTGTTGGTTTTGATTTTAGTAAATTGGAATAAGTGAGAATTTTTGTTTTCCAATTTGGAAATGTCATTGGCCAACAATGTCCAATTGGAAATAATATATTCCAATTGGTGCCGATTAGCTGGATTCAGAATGGGACTTACTTTCAGTTTGGCCTTTAATTTTATTTTATATGAACTTACTTTCATCCTCAGCACAATTTTCACCCAACCCATTTATTGCTTATATGTTTCTAACGCACGCTTTTAGATTTTCTGTCATTTTAACTAAACACGGCGATCAAAGTTTGGTACCAAATATTTGCATATATCAAAAAATGAATATTACTTTAGCTTGGAATTGACTTTGATGGAAAGCTGGTACAAAAAGTTTCTTTTTTCATGCTGAGTACAATGAGGTCTATTACCATAATGCGTACAATGAGGTCTTCTTTCCATATTGGGTACAATGAGGTCTTATTTCCATGGCAGTTACAACAAGGTCTTCTTTCCATGACGGGTACAATGAGGTCTTATTTCCATAACGGGTACAATGAGTTCTTCTTTCCATATTGGGTACAATGAGGTCTTCCTTCCATAATGGGTACAATGAGTTCTTGTTTCCATATTGGGTACAATGAGGTCTTCTTTCCATAACTGGTAAAATGAGGTCTTCTTTCCCAAATGGGTACAATGAGATCTTATTTCCACAACGGGTACATGGTCTTTTTCCCAAGATGGATACAATAAGGTCTTATTTTCATAACAGGTACAATGAGGGGTGGTTTGGAAGAGAGAAAAAAACATTTCCGGGCCAACAAAAGTAGAAATGACTTTAAAACTGACTTTAAGCTTTAGTTCTTGTGGATAGATTGCTGTTCTCCAGTCTTAATGATTTGTGGTTTTTGTACATTCGACCGATTCTTATCTTACCCTGCCATGCGTTCTGCTATTTGGAGGGAAACCTCAAAGCTAGCGATAAATCCTCTTTCAACGACAGAGGTTTTCTACACTGGACATGTTTATCAGTGGATTGTGGTTTAAAACACTCATGGCTTGGAACAATGTGGCTTAAAAAAAAAAAAAAACACACACACACACAAACCAAGAGCATGTTCCTCCAGGGAGGTCTTGGTCTGGGCTGTGTCAACCACCCTTCAAGCCTTGTCTGTTTGGTTTGTCCGCTTCAAAGAAAATATCCCGAATATCTTAACCAAGCTTGCCAACTCGAAAACTTTGTCACACTTATCTTTGATTCCCAATGGCATGCTTGTGTTGTTTGGACGAGGGGCAAATTAAGCGGTGTTGTTCCACAGAGCAGGGTGCAGGGTTTGATAAAATCCAAACAATTACCAGTCGGAGATTCAAAAACAGGAAATCGTAAAAACAGAAGTGTATCACTCAGACATTTCATGTATGTCAAGGTGACCCTGACTAAGTGTACACTGACAACCATGATGGAGCTTTCACTACTGCTACTAACACCTCTCAAACACCGGGGAAGTGTGATTAGCTCAACATGGTGTCAACTCTAATAATTATCAATCAAAGGATGGTAACACCTTGAGACATGTTTTAACACCTTTACACTTTTTTAAAGGGGGCACGGTTGGCTTTTGGGAGAGTACCTACTTTCCATTCATTTTCTTCAAACTATCAACCATCCAGTCAACTTGTACAAAAAAAATTCATAAAAATTAGGTGATCCCGTTTAAATGAAAACAACAAAAACGGTTTATGTTTTGTCAGGGATAA
This sequence comes from Marthasterias glacialis, assembly GCA_911728455.2. Lineage (NCBI taxonomy): Eukaryota > Metazoa > Echinodermata > Asteroidea > Forcipulatida > Asteriidae > Marthasterias > Marthasterias glacialis. The sequence continues at coordinate 16,879,360 of OU452229.1, forward strand.
GGCTTGGGTATTTTCCTGGTATTACCAATTAGTCACAGTATCTTTCCAATGCAGGGAGCCATCTTAGAAACACTCAGCAATGTACTTGATGAGTGTGTGGGTACCAACCAACAAAGTACCCACACTGCGGTACCAAGAGATCGTGGCTATTTTCGGCGAGTATCAACCGTGATAATTTCTTAGCGCTGTTACACGAACAGTAAGCTTTTTTCGATCAGTTTTATTTTTTAAAAAGTCATGCTATTCGTCCTTTTAGTATTGAAATAGAAAGACAAGCTCAGTGCTAGCCTCTGTTGTTACATAATCGTAATGGAATTCCTCAATTCAATCAATACTCAGCGTCTATCCTGTTTTAGCCCCATCAAAAAAGTTCCCGGCAATACTGAATACCGCAGTATTTTGGCATGAACGGTATGGATTAATCATTTAGTTTGGTGGCCTTTTGATCAGTGCCTTGAGTCCAAAGAACATGCAGACAGGAACACTGTTAAACCACTTTCACACGACTGTACAGGGACCACTGCTGTGGGATTTGCACCACCAGAAATACGAAAAAATGAAAACAAAACAAAAGTAAGTACAGTTGTGTGTGCTCTTGTGTGTCAGAAACAATGGCGGCGGTTTGTTTACTTTTCTAATGAGATTTTTAACGTGTCGCACATTTGTCAGACTTTCAGTGGCATTGTCAAGGCTGTGATTGGTCAATATGTTAGTAGGTGGGGCTTAAATGGATCGGTCTATACTGAATACTGCAGTATTCTTCGACGGTATTACCGACTACCGAAAAATTGAATACCACCCAAGTTTGGTCAGGGATTTTGTGCCATTCATGTTAGTGTTTGTTTCGTTTCCTGTAATCAAAATAATCAACAGTGATTTAAGGGGGTCTTCTGATGTCATTTTCCTGGCTTTGATGGTATTCCAGAGTAGGATTGGTAGGCCAATTGGTATAAACCTAATAATCAATAAGTTTTCAGATTGAAACTGATCAATTTTGTTTCGTTAATGACAAGTCCAGTAAAGTGATTGATTCTACAGGCCATAGCTGCAGAATTCCATGGTAAGCAGAATTCTGTGGTAAGCAGATTACTGCGCTTACAGCGCCCTGTAAAGTGATTGATTCTACAGGCTGTAGGGGCAGAATTCCATGGTAAGCAGAATTCTGTGGTAAGCAGAATACAGTGCTTACAGCCACCTGTAAAGTGATTGATTCTACGGGCCATAAGGGCCGAATTCCATGGTAAGCAGAATTCTGTGGTAAGCACATTACTGCACTTACAGCGCCCTGTAAAATGCGTGATTCTACGGGCCGTAAGGGCAGAATTCTGCGGTAAGCAAAGCCATGAAAATTGGACTCTGTTTGAGCTATTTCCTTATCACTTACATATGTGTCTCTTTGCTATCTACAATGAACATTTAAACTTTTGAAATGAATCTAAAACCCTGGCATGTAGTACATGTTCATGACCTTATCATTGTATTACATGTGTACAAGGTGAGACGTCAACTGTCTGTTACAAAGTACTTTGTATTTAGCTAAGAATGATGCCATATTTAGCATGGTCAGTTTCTGGAACGGCTTCAGGAAGGGCTGTGTATTTAGAATTGCCTCCTAGAACCAGACAGACAGGCTGGCCAGAGATTAACCGCTTCATACTCACCCCTAACCACACTAAACTGGTGCAAAAGGATTACGGCTAGAATTAGTGATTCACACAGTGATGTTGATAACATCAATAATCTCCATCATCGGTCATATCGTTCATCTGCTGGACTAAGCTCAAGTTGTCGACTCAACAAAACGAAGAAGAAAAAAGTGCATAAGCGTCCAGAAAAGTTGCCATGGTCTGAGCGGTGAATGAGTAAAGGACCAGTGATTGGACCGGACAGTTGACAAGAAACCCACTATCTTCCTTGGAGATTATTGGGTAATAATGATACCAAACTCAAGCAGGAACTTCTACTCCGTCATACAAAGCTTGAAAATCTTTTCGTACACGTTTAGGAAAGAATGTGGTGCCAGAAAAATTAGGGAGTTGTTGTGGAGCATGTTTCAATCGCAGGAATGTCTTCATTCCTATTTAATCAAAATTACACTCCAACTTTCTTGTCCGCCGATTACCCCCTCCCGTGAGTCACTCCACATGTAATTTGGATTTTAAATCAAAAAGCAAACAAGTTACTATTTAGAACAAACAGTTCATACTTACTCTCTGGTAAGTTTTGCGATGACACCATGTAATTATCTCTCATGAGTTGGTCTGGTTCTAAAAAGAGCTGACGGTTCAGAACCACATCAACTATTAGTTACATGGTGTCTCCGCAAAATTTGCTAGATTGTATTCCCACCATGCAAAGTTTCAAATCTGACTAATACTTTCTCTGTCACGTTTGTGACAAAAACTTATAAATATCTATTTTTTACTTCATAATTTGTTTTATTAAAAAAGGAAGTTGTGTGTGACCCTCTTCAAATATTCACCTCCACGAGTAATTGATTCACTTTTCTGACAACAAAATTACAACAACTGAAACCGAACTTGTAACGCCAACTTACTGCGCAAGAAGAGTCAAATTTGCGGGGCACTGCTACTGCCACCCTGAGCTTCCAGCCAGCAAGCTTAGTCCTTCTGGAGCCCAAGCAGGGTCAAGCCCAAAAAAGTCAAGGTCACCTGACCTGATGCGGACATACTAAGAAGGGTCACGGGCTTCGAGACACCACATGAAAGAGTTACATGCCTGAAGGACAGGGGAAATCTGGGGATACATCTCTCGTGATGTCACTGGCCTAAGGACACCACCCGACATAATCAACACTATCAAAGGTTTTAAGATGAATTACACAGAGGCCTAGTTTCTCCACAAAACCACAAAAAGTTTCATGTTGGCCTTGCTGAATAACCTTCACCATCCCCCTCTGAGACTACCCATAGATCAACCCTTGTCGATCAGTTTCTAACACCACCCATCGACCTTCTCCCGAGGGAAATGCAGACAAACACTTGAAATGAAAAGAAACAAAATCTTGGATTTAAAACGTATCACTCAAAAAAAAAGTTCTCCTCGGGACACAATGCCTGTGAGTCACTTCTTCCACTTCATCATCATCATCTTCAGCCCTCACTTTTAATTAGACGCAATCGGAGTGTATAAGATTACAACAGTGTCTAGACTGTAAGCTGCGGCATCCAACAATGAGAGACGAGGAGCACAGAAGTTGTTCCCTGATGCCTTGGTAGGATGGTGAGAGAGTGCTGCCCCATGGAACATGACAATGAAGATGAGTCATCATATCGATTTTACTTTATAAAAGATATCGATAAAGTATAATGATGGTCTTAATTTTCACATGAACTTTGTTCTTCTTGTAAAGGAATATACTTGACTACTTTAGGGAGAACTAATTATCAGTGGGAGGTTTTTAAAACAATTAGTTTTAAGGTCCCATGAAGTGGTGTTTTTTCACATTAATAATGCTTAATAATGTTTTGAAACTAATAAAATTAACACTTACTATGTTTATGAGTGTGTTGTGGGTTATTTCCTTTTAGATTATCCCTTAGAATTTGTGTTAGCGTTTGGACATCGCCTGGTGGCGCGATTTTATGACATAGATAGAGGCACAGAATGACAATGCACACACTGTGACAATGCACATTCCTGACCATATAGCTCTGGTATGTTTCACTGCAGCCGTCCAAATTCATCGATATTTTGGATCTGATGGGAATCGATGAAGACTGAAACCATCTTTAATAATGTTGCAACCAGCAATAATACCCCTCAATGGCATTTTCCATCTATACAAAAGTCAAATATAAAGAGATTTGTCCAAAGAAATTAAGCACTTGAAGTTACAGAACTTTGCATAATGTATCACATCCGCACGTATCAATCGCCGCGCACCGACTCAAAGCATTTGCCTTTAGCTACGTTACAAATGGTTCCCCTTTGGGGGCGCGAGTTTCATCCCTAATTTTAGTTTTGTTTGTAATTTTTGTTTTTTTGTGACATACACCCCTTATGAGCTTTGAACAAACTTGCATTTCTAGGTTAATATGGACATACTTTAATAGTTTAAACTGGAAACAAAATTCCATTTAATAGGATCTTTAAAGCTAATAATATTCCACCAACTAATTTAACAAAAAAAATACAACAAAATGATAAAGCCACAAACAAGCAAACAATATTTTAAACATTCTTATAGATTCCATAAAGAACATTTGTTTATGATAAAAATTACCCAAAAGATCTAGTTTTAAGCTGCAGCCTGCACCACTCTCTCCCACCCCACCCCACCCCACCCCACCCCACCCCTCTAGAAAAAAAACATGTTCACACATACATGAATGTACTCAAACAAACTAACTGTACTCCTTCTTGATTGCAATCCATCCATTTCATTCAACATAGACTAACAAGCAGCAAACAACCACTACTTTGGGAAAAAAAAACTTTCACCAAATGTTTAATTATAAAAACACTACATTTATTTATTGTAAGCATACTTTTTCCATGGTTATGACTGTATAATTGACAAACACTGTTGAAATCACTCAGCATGCACCGTTCTATAACAACATGTCTGTCAATGATAAAGAAGAGAACAGTGACATCACCCAACACATGGGCCCCTTGGTTTCAATTTAAAGGCGATAGGCAGCTTACACGCATTATTGCATTGGTCAGCCAAATACATGTAGTCTAACTGACATCGAGACCCTACGGGCGGGCGTATCACACGGTTGGCGTAGTGTTTCTGATGTCAGGATGAGGGCTGGCTTTACAGGCGTTAACACAATGGCCGTTAGATTACAGAGACAATCACGTTGCTCACGGGACACCTGTTGTCGATATCACAAAGGGATGGGGTCAGCCATGGGATTGAATGAGATCATTTACAAAGTACAATGCTCTCATTGATTGACCTTAAGGAATCAAGTGCGATACTCTGGCATTAACCCACTTCTGATGTGCGACCACACCCAGAAAGATGAGCCCGGGAATCTCTGATGGGAGTCGGTACACACTCAGGGAGGTTGTGAACTGTAGTCACGTCAACCTGACAGTCCCCACAACCCCGACGCAGCCCCACCTTGGACGTGTACGCACCATCTTTTTCTTGTGATGTCAATTTAGTTTTTTATCGAAAACAGGCAACTGGTTTTTGTCTGCCCAGTCAAATTGTCACATTTAAAATGATCGGCATCTGTCTTTTCCAATACTGTGACCTGCTCAGAATGTAGAGCTTTGAATGCCGCTATGGCCACTACAAGCGCAAGTTCTTCAACACTGCAGCTGTACTCAAGGGCCGTAGCTCCAGCCGTAGCCATTTAATTTGGACATTGTCTAATGTCGCAAATATTTCAACGATACTTACTTCTGTAAGTGGTAGATATCCCTAAAAAGTGTTCCCTTTTTTTTAAACTGAATTGTGAAATCTCATCCAGGACTCAATTTTATAAAGCTGTTAAGCACATATTTTTGCTTAGCAGAAATGCTAAAATACCAGCAAAAAAAAACATGTAATGCATATTGTTTGTGACTGGTTCCCTGCTAATTTTTGCTTAGCAGACATTTTTTTGCTAAGCACCATTTTCTGCTTAACAGTTTGACGAAATAGGGCCTCGCTTTTTGAAAATGCTTCATCACAAATTTTTCAGAACACAGAGGTTTCTTTTCATTAATAATCTGTTATTGTTACAACACGTCAAATTTTTAAAGTTCTACTAAGCTGCCAAAACACTTCCTGAAAAATCTGTTCGGTCTTAGAGTTCAATTTGATGAATTAAAAAAAAGGGTATTCTCAAGCTCAGATGGCACTTGGGAAAGCGGCCATCCTTAAAGATCAATTCTTTATTTTAAAAAACTTGTTTCTCGTTAACAACCCGAGATTTGTTGATTCATAAGGCAATCTCAATAAACAAGTGATCGTTATCTTTCATTTGTCGCAGCTGCACTCATAGGCTCTGCTTTAATTCTCCGAAGCCAACCCTGGGTTATGTTGACCTACATTCGCTGAGAGTCGGGGCAAAGATACACAGGAAAGCCGGGTAGAATCTTTCGTCATTCAATGGATGGAACTGAATTTCCCTGTAACCGTGATTCAAAAAAACTGGCATAATGGATTCATGCATGTCTTGTTTGTATTACAAAGGGAGCTCTGGTCTGAAGGAACATCACTCGTTAATCATCGCCTTGACTTGGATGTATCTGGCAGAGAGAGAGAGAGAAGCAATCCCTGTATGACACAACAACTGACCCGTTATCAGAGAGGGTAAAAAACCCAAACCAACTTGTCATCTATGATTCCTTTGTTGTTAGTGACTCACAAACAGGTGCAGGGCTGTCAATCAATGAACATCCATTGTTTTAATGAATGTAGGTTTCAAGTCACATAACCCACATAAGGAGGGTTTAAGAACCTTTTTCTGATTTTGAGTCCAACATGATTTCGTTGTGTTTTTTTTTCTTCTTTTTGCCTCTGGAAGACAAGAAAAACCCTTGTTCCATACCGAATGTTTCTCCTAGAAGCTCAAGAGACTTCTCCGGAACTACAGAACTAAGATCAAAGTGTCGGTAAACTGCCAAGTGAATTGGCATAAAACCTTGCAGGAGATATTTCCAGAATAACAACTATGGCATACTGACGTGTATCTGGTTTTAACACACCATCGTCACACTGCAAAAATCTTCCAACAAATTCCGAGTGTCCACAATTCATGATTTGGGTTTATACACATGCACTTAACATCTTGAAAACTAGCACATGTATGTGTTTTTTCCCCTTTTTTCTCTCTATCTGTCTCTTTTTCTTGGTTTGCGGTATTATATTTCATAGAAAGTCAATGAGAGATTCCTATGTTTATAAATCTCACACCAAACTCAAAGATGTTTGGTCAGAGGTTACTGAACTTCTCAGGCCTTTCAATCCCTAAAACTATTCGAACATTGAACTCTGTCCTTAATTGGCCGTCCCTCTACAGACTGTGTAAGCTTCGCGCGTATTTGAACATGAGGGTCTGTTAAGGCGCGTGATTGTGTTTCCTTCACATGTTACAGCATGGTGTGTGGGACCAAAATGGTTCCAAAAGATGTTGAAATACTTGCAAAGTCTATTGACCGCAGGTGCATTTTTGTGTTGGTAGAAGTATACAACACTACACTCGGTCAATAAGAGATGGAACTGAGCATTGTTTTGCTTCATACACTACCGGGCCTGGCATTTCTTCTTTGAGAGGGCAAGGCCATTTTCGTTTAGTAATAAAAGGGCATTTCCATTAGGTAATCTTAAAGTCTATGGGAAACTTCTGAAGGGGCACCAAGGCCAAGACCATGGCAACAGAGGCCATGACCTGCAATTCCAGGCCTGCACGACCGCCCTTGTCCATTCCAGGTACCTGGTATTACTTTCATTCTTTCCCACAGGAAGCTACACACTAATAAAGGAATCGGACTCGAAAGTGGCAGGCAACCTGCGGGCAGGCGACAACATACATGTACCACTCATAGTACACAGTTTCAATAATCACTGTAGAAATCACTGCCTATAGCTTGGACTTTGTGTATGGGTCACTGTAAGGACAAATGTGGGGCTCAATTTTGGCTTAGCACAAAAATGCTAAGAATAAAAAATGCTAAGCATGGATATTTTGACTCAGCAGTATTGGGTTACAGTCCCCAGTGCTCAGTAAATTCTTGCAACTTGTTTCTTCAATTATTCCCATACTTGTGCTCACAAAAATGAACTAATGTAACTCTGACTCTGGTTTTAACATCATGTAGAGCTACTAAGATGCAACACACGGTGTAGAAAATGAACATTAAAGGAATCCCAAAGTTGAAATCATCTTTTATGAATTTGTCAGGAACATTTTACAGGCTGCTTTGCATTCGCATCAAGTACACAAACTGACATATTTTAGTTTTATGCGCAATATTTTGACAATGCATATAGGTACAAGAGAACACAGAGAGAAAGATAATGAAGAGAAGAGAATCTGAAGGGGAATTAGAAGTGGTCTGACCAGGGTCCTTCCCTTGAACTTCACCCCAAGGGGGAGGGGGGTCAGGACAGATGATCTTGTATGCTGGCAGGAATCGGCACGAGGGAATTGATCGCTAACCCCCTCAAATCCTGAATCGGAAGATATAGACCGAGATTACAAGTTCTTCAAGATTTACTTCAATCAAAATCGGCGTGAAGGGCACGTACCAATTCTCCAACGCCGACACATTTGTCAAAATATTGTCCGCCCACATTGGAATGCGTAGCATACCCCCCGAGGGTTTCTAGGTAACCCTGGGCTAACATTAATACCATATATCCTCCGTTCGTGTCTGAGCCATTTGAGGCACATTCTGTGACATTGATTGATGCGATGCGGATTGGAAGGATGGGTTTCCGAAGCTGACGCAAAAAGAAACAGGAATTGCTATCCCCTTCGAAGAAGAAGGGAAAAAAAAAAAAGGAACATCTTGATTAAACACAACATATCGAGTCCTGCGTAGTCCCCTGACTTGGTGTAACCTCAACACTGTTTCCTCTATTTAAATGTGACCAACATGACTGATTCGGGGGGGGGGGGGGCACCTGTCCACCTAAGCAATCAGAAATATTAATCACAAGTCTGTTTTCTGGGTCATATGTTATCCCAACAGGTCACACCCAGGAAAAAAGATGTTAAAAAATCTCTGCTCTCGAGCTATTTTGCTCTTATCTTATCGGTTAATAGCGTACAGTATTCACTGATTTTAATACACTCAAGATTTTCGGGACAGTCAAGAGGTGACGCACTACATTTGTCATGGAAAGTCACAAAGAATCTGTAAACAATACGTGTAAGATTGCTTCTCACAATCAGGTTTCTGTGTATAAACTTGATAGACATCAACATGTACAAATTAGACCCGATTAAAACCATACACAACTGTTAGAATGAATCATGAGATATCACCGTTTCAGTTCAATTGGTGTACCACATCAAGGTACAAGCTACTAAAGAGGCATGGTCCGATGCATCAAGTAAAAGATAAGTCACTGTCACAGTACGTACACCTCTTGAGATCCCCAAACTGAACGGTAATCTGAAACTGATAGCCGGTGTATCCATCCTTGAACCAAACCCTAAACCAACAACGGCGGGATCAAATTTCACAATAAGAAAACAATGCCCTCTCCTGGGAGGGGGGCAAGTGGGGACAAACCTGACGCAGACACTGGGGTCCTGCCGGGGCCGCACCTGTTTCTGTGATCTAGTCAAAACCATCTGGTCCACGTTAAGCATTGCTTTCAGTGCCCATGATGAATTGGTTTTCTGTGTTGAGTGAAGGGCGTGGTTGGAGCCGTGGGGACGCCGGTCCGAGAAGCCATATTTTTCCTGCCCCGAGGTGATTTCTTACAGCTTAGTCTTCCTTCCTTCATCATCTTCTCCAGTTCCTAAACAAACCATCTCTCCCAATGCCTCTAATACCTTTCCTTCCTTCCTTCCCTTTTATTCAAACAAAACACAGATCTAAGAAGCAATTCCAACCCGCGGGGCGTCCAGGTGTACATGTACAGTCTTGCAGCTCACATAATTAATCGCCAAATTTGATAGATTTACTAGCAAAGTCCCCAAACTTTGACATATGGCTAACTCAAAACTGATTTGCGAACGTAATTCCTTCTTCCGATTAGGGCTGGATTCTGAAGCTCCACGGATGCCATTACGTCAAAGTCAAGTCTTGTAACCTTAATGAAATGTTAAGGTTAAATTATAGTCAGAAATCGTCTGATCTCGAACACTCTTCACTTTGACAAGCTTGTACGTAACTCTAGAGAAAAGGGGCTGAAACGCTGGGTGCGTCACAATCTGTGAAGTTTTGCCGAGAGACAATATTTAGTCGTGCCATTTTTAAATCATTTTTTTATCCATCTTTTTGGGTTAATCAAATCCGAGGTGTACGATTGTTAACCTGACTGATTTATACTCAAATGTATGTACGAGGTATGCACAGTGCATGGTACTCTGCCATTCCCTACAACTCAAACATAGTATTCACTGCGTTTCACTCATTCCATACACAAACTGAAAATGCTACTGAACAGGGATGAGAAAGGATGAAAATGAAAAATCCACGAAACACCGGTGGAGGGTTTGGTGGGTACCAACCATGCCATAACCCATATCAATGGCAGCATTCTGTGCTTAAATGTAGATGGTGCAAGCACCTTGGTGGAGTCAAAATACAGTACAAGTACTGTGTTAACTTTACAAGAGCCTGGCTGTATATAAATGGCATGGGGGAAAAAATCAAGCAAAAAGTTCCACGACGATAATTTTGCAAAATCCGGAAATCCAGAAAAATCTCATCCCTGACTAAAAGAGGCTAGCTTTCTGAAAGTATCATTTCTGCAATAAACACAAATCTCAAAATCCAGACAGTCATTTCAGTCAGGCTCTCATTAATTACTATTATTATTTTTTTCTGGGAATGAAACCAAGGATGCCTCAAAAGCAAACTTAATCACTGTAGCTCAGAAGCCTGAGGAAACCTGTAGATAAAGATGCTTGCTACATCTGAACCAGAAACACCAGGGTAAACCCCAACTCTTTCACGACAAGTGTTCTGGGTTCTTTAACATGCACTACCCATCCTAGTACATGGGCCTACAGCTTACTGTCCCATCCGAAGGACAAAGCAATTATGGTCAAGTGTCTTGCTCAAGGACACAAGTGTCGCCGACTGGCCAGGCCAGGATTCAAACCCACATTCTATAAACTTAAGTTCGGCAGACTAGACCGCTTGGCCACAACACTCCACTTGGTGTAGACAAGTATATCATGACAAAGAGGCTAGCTTTCTGAAAGGGGGGAGCTCCAGAACAACACCAGGATTTGTACCGCTGTAGAAATCTCAGGTAAACTCTACCTGCAGTCAATGCTAATCAGAAATAGTAGGGGAAATACGATAAAGCATCAAGTGAAAACTAGCAAATTCTTTCCAAAAGAAAATCTGACAAACTGTCTGCTGAAGATGAATTCTAGGAGATGGCAGCACCGTTTTAAAATCTACTAAAATTTTACTTAATAAACATACTTTCTGAGTGAAATCCATAGTTTGGGCTGGTTGTTTCTGTTAAGCGAGACATCGCTTTGCTTAGCATATTTCTGTACTTAGCTCAGCAAGTTTCTTTAAACATTTGCCTGAACTTGGCAGTCTCTTTGCTACTGATATTAAAAAAATAACACCAGTACATTAAAGACACCTGTGTAGACATTTATCATCAACCCTTTCCAATAGGTTAGGGTTCGATGATTTGAAAACATGCTCGGCAGTCTCAGATAGACATTCAAAGACACTTTTCTTTAATGTTTCCTTTCGAGTTTTCTTCAAATCTGTTTTGCATAATGATGCTCTACTGGAGAGGAAAAACAAATTTGGGTTTCTGGGGCACATGTCACTAGGGGAGGACCTGGGCTGTTTACAAAAAGGAAAACAAAAAAAAGACGTGTCTCTATACTTCACTGGAGCATGACACAAGCCATGGAGGACGGAACTTTGGACAAACTGGACCGGTCAAGGCTTATGTTAGTCCTTCTCCTCAAAAGAACCAATGTAAAGATGATACACAGTCGAACACAAACACCAGATCTGGGCTTTATCAAACCCTGAGAGTTTCCTCTACCAAGATGTTTAAATGTAGAGAGAGTTAAACAAAACAAAAAAAAAAAAAAAAACTTGAAGACGTGTCAACATGTAATCTTGACATACTTGAGTGGTCATCAAGTCTATTTTTAGTTTGTTTCCCAGTAAAGAAAGAAGAAAAAAAAAAACTGTTACCTCTGACACACCCATTTGATACAGAAATAAAGCATGGGGTTTGTCAAATGAAATCATCATGGAAAATGTACCAAACCACACCTGTCAGACTCCCAAAATAGATGTTCCACTACTCAACCAGGTTGACCCCGTCCCACCTGCCAAATACACATTACTGCTCAGCTTTTCGACAACGAGCAAATATAGCACTCCCCCCCCTTATCACAGATCGATCGAACACGCCTCTCCCTCCACTGAGAGATCTTTATATATACCACCTGGTAATCACCATCTCACCTTGCTTATATTCCCCAACTACCACCGGGTGTGTATTTCGTTTTGGAGCAACGTTTACGTGTCAATATCCGCGTAAACTTCACCTCTAGATATCTTGAACGGGTATAAGTACAGGAACACATTTATTTGACACTTAATAAATGCGTGCCGAACGCACGATGGTTCAATTTACACACGTTAAAGGCTGCATTCATCTACATCAGAAATGTCAACAGTTGTTTACTTGAAAACTGTGAGCGGCTTTTGTTCTTAAGAGTAGTTTAATTGTGCAAAATTGACTCATGGAATGATTGGAAATAAACAAATACTGACAAAATACGTAACTAAGAAAGGGAAAAAAAAGGTAAAAATTGTTTATGTATTTATAAACAAGCCTTGAATCTGTGAACAAACAGGTCAATATTCCAAACTGCTTCAATCTTCTAAAATAATGAGCGCAAAACGTGAGATTTGATCTAGAACAGCTTCTCTTAAATTTTGTATGATTGTACTCAAGTATGTTTCTAGGTTAAACATACCTTCGGTACCCATGTCTAAAATATGGATTCAATTCATTTTTTTGGGTTGACTCAGATTGTTACTGAAAGTGTTGAGACATAGACCCCCTTTTAGTCTTTCATCGACGTGGAAATTCTGCTACTCAGGCTGAGAGAGAAAAGAATAAGTTGGGAGGTTTTCCCATTTCTTGAGGATCTCCAAGGGATTTCGTCCTTAAGCATCAAACCAGATTCCGTTCGTGTCTGGCTCCGGTGAAGTTCAAAAGATAAAAACCAAGTATCAATGGTTTAATAAGTGCAGTCTTCTGACATGAAGATTATATTACCACCATCTGGTACCCAGAGGATGAAAGCAAGATCATTCAATGAAACATGACGTGGGTCACCAGACCTTTTTGAACCTCCTCAAGTTTTCTTAAGAGTAGATGTCCTCCTTCTTTCGTACTGACCACGTCTTTTATGTATTAATAGTTGATTGATAGCCAGTATTTTCAAGGTTTTTTTTTTCTCTCTCTGTAAACTTCTCCACATTCATTTCCTTCTATCATTTCACAGCTGTGTGACAGGGCTTAAAATTCTCACACGACCACTGGCCAGAATCTAGTCATTTTAGCACTGGGCCGTTAACCCCACAACTGAAACAAGTCCTGCAGTGTAGTAGTGTTTCCCCAAAACACATATATTTCAATGCAGGTTACAAAGACTGTAATTTTGTTCCCAGAAATATAAAGTCAAAGACGGTTTAATCTTACTCGTCATAATTTAAGGCAAAACCTCTCCTGAACTTCAAGACAAATCACCAAAATACTATAAATGATCGGCCTCGTTCTAAACTGACTCTATACCGATCCCCAAGCATTCATCAAAACGCAGACTTTTATTATAGACAAGGCAAGTGGATGATAAAATCCCTGACTGGTGGGAACAGAAAGTCTCAAAGGGTTGCGTCTCAAAGGGTTACGACACAATGATGGACTTAGATGAATTGAGGACGGTACATGATATGAAAGCTTTGCGGTTTAGAGTTAATGTTACGGATCTGTATATTCATTGCTACTGTGGTCATCAGGCCATTTCCAATCATTCTTCAAACCATCTCGAACTCTCCAGGGGCTCGGATCAAGCTCTTGCTGCCAAGTTCAGCGTTCAAACCCCTATTAGAAGGTCCCTCCGATAATCACTAGTGCCCTAATATGTCCCCTCCTTCACTCCGGAGTCCTGAGCAGGGTTTAGTCAGCAAATTAAAATTTCCTTGTTACCTAACAAAGTAGATCAGTGTGTCAGATAGGGGCCAAAAATAAAAAATAAATAGGCCTTATAGAGAGTGTCTTGGTTACTGAGGCCCTGGGTAGCTTCGGAAAAAAAAAAACAGCGCTCGGTTTGTAAAGATCTATCACTCAAGATTACTGTAGAATCAGAGCGGTTTGGGGCTGTGGGGTTGTTTACGGTCTTTGTAGACCCTGCACAAATTAAATTTTCAACGGTTCTTATCGCCTGAAATGATTTCTAGTGTCCTGGATGTCATGAGAGGCTACTTGCTGGCTTTAGTCTGGATATTACATGTGATGCCGGGGTTTTAATGTACTCACAGGACCACTGGTCTGAATCTTGTCATTTTAGCACTGGGCCAATAACCCCACAACCGACAGAAGTCCTGCAGTCTAGTAGTGTTTCACCAAAACACAAACTTTTACTGAATTTCTAATGTTTAGTTATTTACTTACTTTATTCCACATGCAAAAGCATAATTCAGGCACGATACATACTTGATACTTGGCCCTTGGAAGGTAGGAATATTTAGTAGAAGGGCTGACCTACATGTACGTATGGTATAGGATTTATTAGACTGTTCAGTCTATCTAATAACAATTATGCGGATTTTTTTCTGAGGGCAAAAAAATCGGAAATCAGATTAGAAGTAGGAAGGATAGTGAGGATGACAATTAGTGGCAGTAACGGGATGAATAGGAAACGAGAAGAAATGTTCAGTTAAAATTAGATGAGGGAGGGTAAACCTGGAAGGGGTAAAACCCACACCATCAGGTAGGGACTGAAAAACCCAATCCACATGCAAGGCTCCAGGTCTGAGGTGGGATTCAAACCGGGGTCCACAGAGGGTGAAAGGCAAGGAAAGAAACCCAACCTGATCCCCTGATGCGAAGGAAGGTTCCCGAAAGCATTTGCTCTGCATTCTAGTGGACGGTCAGAATGTTCTACTAGACCGAGCCATTGTGCCAAACTACGTGAACAATCTCAAATGACATGTACGAGAGAATATGCGTGTTGGCATTTTTAACGTAGATTTTTCAACTCCAAAATTTCTACTAAAAGTTCACCAAATATAAAGAAAATTTAATGTTTCAGGTCTGTTTTAAAAACTTTTCCAGTCCAGTGAAAATTCTGAGCTACAAAACCAGTGATCTTGTGGAGATTTTCTGGAAAATCAACCACTGAATGTGTAAGGGGAAATGAACAAATTTGATTTTCCTGAGTAATTAAAGGTGATTTGAATCCTCCCCCTAACAGTAACCCTTCATATTACAAAGTTTTGAATGAAAACCGACAACAATTTCGCAAACAATAGTAATACCAGTAGATGTAGATGACCTAAGGTTTAGAACTTGTCGAAGGAGCATCTCAAAAGTCAGGCACATTCCTGCGAAGGAAGGTCCAAGCTGTCGGCATACGCCCTGCAATCTAGTGGATTGCTCGAACATTCTGCTAGACTGCGACATTGTGGCAAACTACGAGAACAATCCCGCACGAGAGAATAATACAAGATGGCATTTTTAAAGCTCCGGTGTAACGCTCCGGCTGTCCAAGGGACTGGTCCATGTACACCTGCTGGAATACCTAACCGATCAAATTAGAACGTTTCAACCGACTTTGCGGACTGTTTCTAGAGCTAGAGTTATGCACATTAGCCCATCAACTGCGTGCCATTTTTTTACATCTATAATTACAAGTACCGATGCACATGCTTTCAAGTCATTTTGGAATAGCAAGTATTTCGAAAAAACTAAACCTCCATTACCAAATCTTGTTTCAGAAATACTGACAATACAGGCTGTGGTAGGGATACAGAACAGTGTGAAAAGGTTGACCAACTGTTAACACCAACTGCAAATCTGTTCACACCATCCATCAGCATGGTTAACACTGATGATCACAGGAAACACAATAAAGGTGACGACTTATAAACCACCACGTTAGCAGTTATGGGTTTTTAAAAAAAATTCAAGAACCTTGAATTCCCCAAAAACTTTCAACATGTGAAGGGACATGAAGGCTTATACTGAAAATACTTTGAGCTGAATAGGATTATTAATTTCTTCATTACTCTCAAATTTCATTCAAGAAACGGACAGAAAATGCAGGTAGATTTTCTGTCCAATTTTGATTGGTGATCAAAAAAAAGACTAACACATCAAATGAATCAACTTAAATTATTTTCTGTATAAGCCTGCATGTCCATCCACATGTTGAAACACTTTTGGGGTGGTTTCAGGTACTTAAACAAAAAGTTGAAAAAGTTGGAAAAATTGTTAACCCTTTATTGTGTTTCTGGTCTGGTACGAGAGGTTATATCAATCTTTGTAAACTTGAAGGGGGGAGGGGGTGGGGTAACTGGGAGTTGAGGAGATTCGGGGTGTAACTGTAAGTGGGGCCAAGGCTATAAAAACTTTTAGAGTGGAATACAAGGTCAATCTGAAGAAAAAAAACCACTCCGAGATACCAACCTTCCTGGTTTACCATTCTCATAATTCAGTCTCTGCTTCCTCAAAATGTCTTACCTCAATATCTGGGAGATGGAGTCGTAGAGACAGTTTAGGACGCTGACCAGGATGAGTTCATTCTCTTGGGAGCTGCCTACGACGTAAAAGTACAAGTCGACGTTACTGCGGTAGACGCACGTCAGTCCTTCCAGCATTATAATCTCAGCTGCAGAGGATGACACAAACAAAGGGAAAGAGGTTGAGTAATTGCAGACGTAATTAAAAGTGACTACCAGAGAGTTCACTCCTTGGACAAGGATATTCCTAAGATGTTTACATCAACAACAAAGCGTAAATGGCACCGAAAGGCAATGAAAGCTTGCATTTTCATGAAACAAAATATATATAAAATAAATAGAACCGGCTGAAATCTGAGAAAGGAACAAACTCTAGTAAGACGATTTAGACCAAATCTTTTTCAGTACCACATGTGACTTGTCTGTTGTTCCCCCGATGGATTCACATATGTTTTAAGGAGTGTCCCTTGTTTTGGTCATTGCATGCCCGATTTTTTTTTATCTGCGGCGGAACACTCTTTACCTCCCTTCCTCAACAGCTTGTGTTTGCTTCACGATCTTGACAGATGGACGTGATTTTTGAAGAGTATTTAGGTTGCATGAATCAGTTTGGATTTTGCGTTTAAACCAACGCCTTTACCTGAATTTAATGAAAATCAAGGCTGCGCTTCTTTCATTTTCATTCTCTTTTTCCGCGGGTCCCTGGGCAAATTATACCTTTCTAATTGTCGGAAATATGTTGCCAAGCACATTCACAACATGACGAATTTTTAGCCTACGGCAGTTTCTTACGAGCCGTGGTTTTGAACTCATCTTTATGAGGTCAGGTCAGGGACATGTTGTCACCTTCATGACAAATACGGCCTTAGGAATTCAACGTCACGTTTCTCTACCCCAAATTCAACTGGTACACTAAACAAATTAGAAATTAATGTTTTTTCGTACACCCTTTGTTGTGAAGCAGCCATCTTGTTTTTTCTTCCATTCATAAACCAACCTCGTTCCCAGGGGTGATTGATCTGGCCCCGCCCTTTTTCTCCCAGCATGCCTTGCTCGCTCATAACCCCTGGGATTGTCCAATTTAAATGTGGAAATATACGGCACAATTCAATTAGGCAAATGGTTGATCTACTCTACACACATGCTTTACCATGGTAGCCCACAAACGAGGCATCAAGTCGTAGAGCAACTGGTCCCCTCCCATTCTTATTTAAACTTATGACATGTTTAATTGAATGCAGTTTAGGGTGACCGAGTAAAACATGATTTGAATTGGGTTTGCGTCAATATACTTACATTTTGACGTGGGCCTGCTAAATGCCCTTAAGCACCCACGTGTGCGCGCAAAGCAGTCGTTTAAAGGAGCAACTTAGAGAAGCCAATCGGCATTTTTTTTTTCAGTGCTTCCCTTCCAGGAGTTAGTGACGAGAGGGATCTATATGGCGTACTGCCCATGGTAGCGAGGCCGATTCAAACCCAAAGTGAGGCTCGAAAGGGAAAATAGTCTGGCCCCCTCTTTAAGATAGTAATCATCACTATTCAATAATCTTATGGAACACGGGGAACATGGCGTAGATGGCAAAATAAAGGAAAAGATTACTGATACACCTACAACAAAGAACAGCTCTACTTTGATGGACATGATTGATCATTTCTTCTCGTTTAGAGCGCACAATTAACGGTTATCAATTGTCCAGTGTTGGTTAGTGCTTATAAGATGGATGAAATGTCTACAAATTTAATACATTCAGACAGCTTGGGTTGGTGGTTTGTTTGAGGCAACATTAACCAGACATGGGTAAAGGGCTTGAGATTTCTGTGGCAAAAATTGCAGAAAGGAAGAAAAAACACGTAAACCATCCATCTTAAAAAAACAAGTTGGAATTAACCGTAAATTTGTGTTCATTTCATTTAGGATAAGTGGTCTAGAGGTGACCTAAGGGTGTTCAGATGCATTTGAAAGGCTTCAACATGAGGGAAACAACTTTTTTTTAATTTGGGTTTTGGCTGGACACGTTGGCTTTAACCCCACTCGCTAAGGTTTCAGTGTTCTGATTGCACACTTCCACTAAACCCCTTCATTTCTTGTAGTAAATCAGTTATCATTTCCTCCTAGCCTGGGGGTCTTCGCTTGGAATTTCATCTACCAAGGCGGCTCTTCAACCCATCTCAGGATAGTCACAGGGCCTAGAACCAAATCCGCGGCTTTTGTAATCAGTTCAAAGGTTTTACTTTGAATTACTTGGGATGGTTCTTGACGACACGCACAGATGGGAGTTTACAGCAGGTAAAATCAGAGGTCAGGGGTCGCAACAAATGATGGTGTCTGTTGTCCATATTGGATAAGTAATACCAATACTTTTGGTACTTGATGACAGTCCCATTACCGGGATTGAAAATCGTTTGAAAATTTTTTAAAAATCCTCAAATTTGCTGAACAATTTCTGAAGGCGCAGGGAGATCAGTGAAAAATCCTGACGTCAGGAAAAAAGACTGAAAAAATCACATGCCTGAACAACAAAAGACTTTCTCGGAAGGAAAACAGTTACGAAAAGACAGAGAACAACGTGGTTCAACACAATAAAGGATAAGACCAGTCTTTAACAGCCATTAATGACCCCTCATATTATCTGGTTCATCCAATCAGATCGGCATAACTTTCTTTGACATGTTTTAATGGCCTACAATGTTTGAATGGTCCATTGCATAGATAGAATGAGCCATGGGATCTTTGGACAATACATAGACAGAAGTCAGCCTGACGAAAGATTTCCACTTCAGGCAATTGACCGTATTTTTGACCGCATGAGGGCGCTTTCAACGGCTTATTTCCCATGCATCACAAGTACAAGTTTTATCTTATTTTGACTACCTGTATGTTGATTTCTTGTATCAACGTCCAAATAAATAATAATAACGGAACGACAAGTTCATTTTGCATCACGTAAATTTGGTTCACACATGCCCTCTAGCGGTCAAAAATACTGCCAACTGAGAAAACCAAAACTTAAAAAAAAAAGACTTACTAAGAAAGGAAAATAAATGAGTAAAGACCTAAGGAAAACAGTACAAAAACATTGTTTACTCTCACACAGAAAATGTGTCTGAGACAATATTTGCGTCTACTGAGAAAGCAACATGAACAAACACTCAGTTTTAAACTATGTTTGTTGTTAGAGACAACAACATGATTCTTATCTGTATCATCAACTGATGAACGTAACAGCTGAAGCATTATGAACATGCGTGCTGTTCTCGTTCCGATAAGACCAGTCTTTAACAGCCGTTAAATGTCCCCTCATGTGATCTGTTTCATCCAATCAGATCGGCATAACTTTCTTTGACATGTTTTAATGCCCTACAATGTTCGAATGATCAACACTGACGTCAATCCCCTACTTCCAACTATCCTGTTTCTTTAGGAGAACTTTTGAAATTTCCCGTTGAAAAAAAAAATAAAAATTTGGCAAGATCGAAAACTACAGCTGATATAAGACCCTAGTAAAAGGCATTTTCCCAATTGGGTGAAAAGCTCGGTCCTTATCAAGCGCCAAGCTATTCCATTGTGGCTGAACACGCATGTTTTTCCCTCAGACAATAATCTTCCAAAATGAGTCCACATCCCAAATGCTGAAGCTATTTTAGCGTTACCATGGTTAGAAAGCCTGGATATTGAACTTTCATTAACGTGAACATGTTGTCAATGTGCAAATAAATCACAGTTTTGACAGGCTTCACCCCCAAGGTCTTTGTTTGTTTTACTTTGATAATTTGATCTGGCCACACCCACATCATCTGACTACCACTTTTTATTCATAACAGCATTTGGGGCACTAGGGTTTGGGAGGTACGTTAATATAATTTAAAATGCTTATAAATCATGGTAAAACAATCAAGCAACTATTGTTTGTTTTTAAGACCCCTCCAGGATTCTCTTGTTACCTGTAATCCAACGTTGGCCTAGTCATGCCACTACCTTTTTATCTTGGTCAAGCCAGGTATCATTTCTTGTTAAAAAAATACTGTGACTTTCTTCTTTTTTTTCTGTTGGTGCGTTTGCGATGTCAAAGTTCACGTTGCAATGCCCCACGGGGGAAGTCCGCACAACACGGTCCACATGAACCACGTCAGAGCTTGGGTTAAGCCGACTCCATGACTCTGCAAAATATTGATCCGGCGGTAGGGCCTAAGGTCCAGCTGTTACCCATTTCCCTATCGTGGTTGAAAGCTCTCTCAACAGAACTGGCCACTACGCTCTATTTTCTAGAGCCCCCCCCCCCACCCCCCCCCCCCCCTCCCTGCCTCCCCCCCCCCTCTCCATTTACTGCACAGGGACGGGAGGCTTCCTGTTAGAATATTGCGGCATCCCCCACTCAAGTCTACATTCAGCCACGTGCTGTCTAGGCCAATTTCCTGGGCTGAGCGGGAGAACCCGGCGTACACACTAACGGCGAAATGTGGACAGCGGTGATACACAGTGCCTGGCACCGGGTTAGTGTAAAAAAAAAACGCTCCGAGCAGACTGCAGTAGAATTGGAACGAGCGGGTCGGCCTTGGCATTGCGACCTCGGGTTTTGATTTACGCTGCGTGCTCACAATAAAGTGGGTTTTACCACTGGGATGCTCATGACCTGGTCTCTCGTGAGTTACAAGCGTGACATAATGGAATGTCTTATAACCCACACATATAGACAAAACTGAGTAAACATTAGTTGGGTGGGGTGGGGGGGGGGGGGGTTGTCCAACAGTACAGGTCAAAAGGAAGGGCTGAAGCCTTGCCTAGGCAGGAAGGAAACAAGAACGACGACCCAACGTGAAGCACACAAAAAAAGTTAGCTTCTAATTCAATTATATGTATCATGCAATCTTGGGAGCAGCCTACTATATGAAACACTGTATTAATCAGCCAGCTCAAGCTTCGTGTTAAACTTCACGCTTAACGACCTCCAGGGAGAGGTAGGACAAATAGTTTCTCGCAATCACTTACCCTCAGATGACCATGTGATAGGGTTTTTTTATTAGTAGATTGAAAAGAAACATTTACACTTGTTGGCTTTGGTTAAAGCTGCACTCAACAAACACTTGATAAGTTTGATTTTTCCTCTTCTAAAAAACCTATGAGAAACTTCTTTCTTTTTTTTTTGCCTCTGTGAACTTGAAGAATTGCACTTTTTGCTCTCACTATCTGATTCTGTTGAGCTGTGAATGGCTTATCAAGATAATTGCAAATCAAAGTATAGAACAAAATTCCAACACTAATGCACTCCTTTTTGTAAATTGCCGAGAGTCCACTTTGAATCCTGTAATTAGCAGACAGTTTAAATTCATGTAATAATTGCGTCAGGGATACAGAAGAATATTACAAATCTCGGTGGAAGGGTAAAAATTAAATTGATATTCTTTTTCCCCAATTACATTAATGAAATTGTTTGCAGTACCTGCTGCTGTTTACAGGCTCTGGCCTCTGGTCAAGGAGCATGCTCATTGGTCTGGTGGTTAAGACATCTGCTCTAGAATGTGGAGAGGGGGTTGGGTCCTGGGTTCGGAAAGCACCAAGTATACAGTGCTTATCACACATCGGTGAAAGGGTAAAAATAAAATGTGCGGATGAAGACGGGATGTGGAAGGGTTAAAATCCCCCAACCCCTAAAACCACTCTCCATCCCCAGCAAATAACTCTCAAGATCATAGAGCTAACCCCCAATTTCATAGGGCTGCTTCAGCACAAAAAGTAGTTAAGCACACCAAAATTGTACTTACTAGACTAAGATTACCGGCCAAAAATACCATGTCACATGTACTATCGGTGACAGGTATCCTGCTCATTTTTGCTTAGCAGAAAATTGGCAAGAAATAATTTCTGCTTAAGCTGCTTTATGAAATTGGACCCTGTTTCCTCTTAGCAAGTATTTATTGTGCTTAGTGAATTTGTGTGCTCAGAAACTCTAGTAAGATTTTGCCGTTGGTAAGAAATTGACAGACTGAAGCTCTCGTTTTGAGGCATCTCACCGTTAGCTCGATGTGTCTTGCCGAAGAGGTTCTTCTCAAATGCTTTCTGCTCCTTGGCAGTTGGGTATGTGTCATCATAATACTGCAGATGGGTAGAAAACGACAGACAGTATATATTGAGTCAAACGCTGTGAAGTTATGTTGAAATACAATATGACATTAAATTATAATTAATCTCTCGATGAATATTGCACACTCACATACATTTCTGACGAGTGCATGTGACTATTACAATAAAAATGCAAGAAATGACAGGGTTTCTCAAAAACGAGATTACATCATTTCTTAATTCGATATGATTTCCAAAACCTAGCCAGCGATACATATTACGCATGTCACCAAAATGTTTTGAAGCTCAAGAAAATCCTCAACTCCAGATTATTCCCAAATTGAACTTTGACATTGTTTAAGATCCCTATCTGCTATTGTGTTTTTCAACTTGCCTTCATATACTAAGCCAACAGTGTGTTTACACAACTTTCAACACTGTGTTTAGAAATACTAATTTTGAAATCCTGTTGTTACTAGGTAAGCTGTCCTTTCCCTTTAACAATATAATCTGTTACTCAATATGGCAAAAGAGCAAAAAACCGCAGAGAGTTTTCTGGATTTCATCCTCGATCACCCGTCCCGTACCCCCTGTCTAGGGCCATGTCACTAATCCCCAGTAGCTCTAGACACAAGGGACCCCTGACAGGAAGAGCTACTTTGTTTTAAATTGATTCCAGATTCCGCACCAGGCAGCTATTGTTTTCTCCACACATGACTCATCCGCTTCATTGTCACAACCATCGTATCGGCTCCAACGTCAACTTGGCACGTCAAAGTTTGGGGTTTTTTTTTCCCCTTCTCTTCTTCCCGTAGTTCTTGTGTGCAGGACAGAAGATAGCGTGCCAAATATCATGAGGGTCTCTCTGCCCATAGCACAGTCAGGCAGCAGAAACCAAACAATGAAGGCCTTTGTAAACCAAAAATGACAGTGTCAGTAAGTTTTACCGGATTTTGGAGCAAGAGAGAATCTGTCGAGCCATTGTCATCATGCTATCCCTCAGCTGTTTCAACCTCCTCTCCAATCCTCAACCCCGCCTCCAAACCCAACTGTTCCACATCCATAGAATTTTTTTTTTTTACAGTTTTAAGACCTACCACAGTACCAGCATTATCTAAATGAAAAAATTAGGCGTATCAGTGTTTGCAGGTGAGTACACTGACACCTATCGTGCTGGTAAGTGATAATGTTTAGAGAAGTTTAATGTAAATGAATGGAATACATACATGTACATGTACATGTAACATGAACATTCGTTTCACCACACTGCCGGCTCCAAAACGTCATCACTTACCAACGGAATACATTCACCTCTGACCCTCCACAACTCAAGGGGGCAAACAAATAAATGAGCTGCCGACCTTTCAACTCTTCATCAAAAAGTTTTGACAAAAAACAAATTGTAATTAAAATTTCTTGGCACAGTACTTGTTTCTCACATCTCAGGTTACAGACGCCTTAAATGCAGCGTTAACTCGGACCGGTTCAAAAATGAATTTTTTGATAAGAAATAATTTCAGCTAAGCAGCCTTAAAGCTGTCAAGAAGAAAATTTTGCTTACAGCATTTGTATTGCTAAGCACTAAAAATAGCAGGTCACTGGTCGCAAACAATGCAAACATCAAGGCATTTTGGCTGGTAACCTGTTTCTGCTAAGCAGGATTTGTCTGTGCTTAGCAAACTCTTGTGCTTAACCGCTTAATGACATTTGACCGTGGTTGCAGCTGATACTGCTGATGCTCTCCTTTCTAATAAAAAACTACACCGTGTTTTCTGATGCACTCGGATTAGTTCAAATTGTTGAGCCATCTGTTTGCACAGGCTGCTGACTTCCTCATATTACCCTTAAAAAAAAGTTTCCGAAAGCCTCACATTTCAACCCGATTTCTTTCTCGGTGGATAAGCGAGCGTGACAGTGAAACACACTTGTGTCCAGCAGCTTGTTTTCATCCCCACTAAAAAAATAAATCCAGCATACAGACACATCTGCTTTGAGTGTACCATTAATTTTGACTGATCATGACAAATTTTATGTGAAAGTACGGTACATGTATGACTACGGTTTATCATGTAATGTTCCATATCCTGCCTATCAAAGTCCTAATTAAGTTTCTTCGGGGTTCGTACTTGTAAGTAATAGAAGTCTCAAATCAAATGCTTGGCCGAGCTGCCAATGTTCCAGACTTGGAAGTCCACAGACCTGGAAGACCACATACATGGAAGTCAGAAACCAAAACCAAAAACCGAGGCAGAGAAATCGAGATTGAGAATCGAAGGCCTAAGACCTGGGGAAAAAGTTTCTTGGGACCAACAACACAGGAAACTTCATCTGCAAATAGTCAACAATAACAAGAATGAAGATTTGATTGATCTACATTAGGTTTGGACAGCTTGTTGTTATACTTTGAACTCTTGAAAACTAAGGAAGCAAAAACTACAACAAAAATCCTATTACTATCAGTGCACTCTCCTGCCCAACTGGCTCTTGACACAAAATACCACAGGAGACTGTGAAGACTAAGTCCACAGTACACAAGACATGGGGTTTCCACATACTACCAGCTGTACAAACAGAAGAAACCCATGCACCCAATGCTAGCCTAGACGATATGGTACTTTGTGGCAGTCAGTGGTACCTGTGTAAAGGGAAGGTTTTAAATCAAATTTCTTACATCAGAAAAAGTTAACCATTGCTCAGGCAACAATCTGTTATTTCTGAAAGTGAAAACTTCACCCTGATTTGCTTGAATCTAATCTGCATGAGTACCTACTTAACAGAGGGGTTTAATATCTTTTACTCATCAACTTTGAAGTTGTAAGTTTGGTGGTTATTTCATCTTAAAAAATGGTGTGTCGTGGACGAGCAGTCAAGAGCCCTGGACCCAAGTTCTGATGTTCTGATCAGCAGAGTGTGGGTTGGGGTCCCAGTCTTGACACTTGTGTTCTTAAGCAAGACCCATTACTGCTTTGGCCTTCAGATGGGACGTAAAGCTCTTGGTTCTGCGCGTTGTGTAAATGCTTGTTAAAGAACCTAGTGCACTTATCGTTAAGAGAAGGGGTCTGTGCCGGTATTTCTGGCAGTGGCTGCTGAATGCGTCACAGCACCTTGTAAACCCTTACAAGGTAATATTAAGTATTAATAACTCAAATTTAGTATGTCTGTCATACTTGTCACAGTGCTGTGAATCCAGTGGCAAAGGCGCAATATATAAATGACTGATTTTTTTTTATCACTAAAAATGGCAGAATTTGTGGAAAATGTGAATTGGTATTGCGTACTTGAAAAAGTGCACACTTGATTGTGTTTGCCGTCATCTTGCATGCACTACTGCAAAGACTGCTAGAACATGATAGAACACAGGGGGCTTTATGCATACAGTTTCCCACAACTCACACTGCCTCATACATACAGGCATGCAACTGAAGTTTGTTGGAAAAAAGAGGAAAGTTCCAGGCATAGCAAGACTCTGTACTGTGTTTTTCTGTTTTCAATGGCACAGCTGAGAAACCAAAAACAAGGAAATCAGCTGATCAGATAAAAAGTTGCATGCCTGTACATAGTTGGTGCTTTTTCTAGATGGTGTTCTGAGTTAAAGACTGTGTGCTTTTGAAATTGTATATTTTGGCAAGAAGGTGAAAAATACCAAACTTGTTTGTACTAACTTTTTGTTAAAATCGGTACACAAAAAGAGCCTCTGAGAATCTTTTATAACACACATCTCCCAAACTGCTTTATGCTCATGATTTTTCAGAAAAAAAATTATGACTGAATTTATTTGAGGAACCCCCGTCTTACGGGCAGAGATAAATAAATGAATGTTTTTTGGAAATTAGCAGCACATGCTGGCTGCTCCGCGCATGCAACACGATGCCCCCTGACGACTTTCTCTCCTTGATAAATTGCAGTTCCAGACAAGCTGGTCTTAATTAAATATCAAATCAATCCGAATACCACGACACTGCACAAGGAAGTCAATCATTTTCGTCTGCCTTGTCTGGATCTTTTCAAGATGGTGGTAAGTTTTTTTGGCCTGGGACCCCCTCAGCTACTTTTATTAAATCAGAGAGCCGTATGACTAAGCCGATCTGTTCCTTCTTCTCCGTTTCACCGTGGGACTTGTCCTCATGAAATGCGATAACTTTTGATCGAAATGGAGAATACAATTTGTAATAGTTTCGCAAGTTAAGCTTCCGTTTGTCATTGGATTAGTCATCGAGAATGGAAAGACTTCAATAGTTTTAAGACAAGATTGGAAAAACGGGTCGTTGAAATGTGTGGGTTTTTTTTCTTTCGTGCTCAAACTAACGATACCGAAAAGTCAATTAATTTTGCTCTAAAAAAATATCTAAACTGTTCCCAAAAGGTCTCTATTTATGGACTCTTTTCTTTTTCTTTCTTTAAAGTGCTTTGTCTGCATTTTGTTTTTTCATTTTTATTTTCATACCATTATATTGTAATTTGGGAAGAACTCAGAAAGAATTACATCCCCCTCTCCCCTTACTCATGGATTAAAATACCCTGATCCACTAAGAGAAAGTAGACGTCCCTAGGTCTCCAATCTACACATTCTGGGCCCAATTTCATAGTGATGCTTTAAGCACAAAAAAATAACTTACCAGAATAAGGTTACCAGCCAAAATACCATGTCACAAGTACCATATGACTTGTATCCTGCTTATTTTTGCTCAGCAGAAAATTTTATAAGTAATTTTTCCAGCTTAAACAGCTCTATATTCAACACTTTAACGCTTTGTTTTAACCACACAAAGAGAGGACGGATGGTGCTGAAAATGTTGCCCATTTTCTCCTATTATGCTTGGGTTATTGTATCCCCCATATAATCCTCCATATAATCCCCCATTCCAGACCTTTGTCCTTTTGTTCCAAGAACTGCGGACATCCACTCAATGGAGGTAAGTCAGAGTGAACCCAAGTTTCAATCCTCGGCCGTATCTCCTGGCCGAGGTTTTGCAATTCAAAGTGCGGGATTTTGACAATTTCTCGATTGAGAAACCACAAATCCCAGTGCTTCAGAGAGAATTTTTGTTCTCTTGGCTTTGTCAAATGACTCCAATAAATTCAGAGAAAATAATCCCATCAGGCTGGACGGGAAAAATGGACGATCCCCGGCGCGAACTGGTTTAGCAGAATGCCAATAAAAAAACCTGGTACTGCTTCAGTTCTATCAAGTAGTGGCTGATCTTAATTACTAGAAGATAGGCTTTAATAATTCTCACAAATCTACAACAAAAGCATCTGCAAACTTAACATTTCATAATTACCCTCCATCTTATTAAATTATAGAGGCTGATTTGACCCGGAAGTTACCCGTCAAAACAGAAAAATTCTGTAATAATTCATACAGAGAAAGCTTTGTAATATCAAACTTTCAAACTTCCGGCATTTACTCTTTTTGTTGATATTTTGTTTTCCGTTTTCCATTATGGTTGCTCCTACACCTCCAGGTCCCCCCACTACATGGTACCATGCCTAGACTCATTAATCATTTGTTGCAGACCGTGTAAATGACAGCTCCAGCTTGCAAACGGATGGAGGGGGCCAAACACCAACAGACTCGTCATCTTCCCGAACCATACCCCCTCCAAAACCTCACTTGCTTAACTAAATTTCCTTTTCGTGTGAAGCCTCGCACCTTCACCATGAGGTAACATCCCCTTTCATGCCTCTTGAATTATCTATAAAGCCACCCATGAGACCTCTTTTGACTCCCTCCAAGGGCAGAAGGGTAAACAATCGTTACTTCTGACACTTTACATTCTGGATGAAGAATGGCATACCACTTTTCCCTCCGTCCGAAAACAAAACCTATAATTGACAGATCCGAAAGCTCCCCCCATGGAAACTGACCAATCAAATCCAAAAGACAGTACAGTTGCTTCTTGAGACAGGACAGGTGGACAGAATGTACATATGCGCACGTTACAGCAGATAGGTTAAGCGTTTCATTATGGAATACCGTGCGCTGCTGTATTATAATGCATACTTGTGCAAAACTCGCACGTAAGGAATTTGCCCAAAGCCTCCGCAATAACCTTATGACCTTTGACCCACACCTGCAATAGACGGTTCATCGGTGATAAAGAGTTGGCAGGGTCACTTGTAATTTTGGGTAATTTTGATCTTCCCAAAGTGGTGGGTCATAAAACTGGCTCGAGCATTAAAAAGGACATATATCTTTTGAATGGTGTCTGGTCAGGAACAAGGCATCCATGGTGTTAGTGAACTTTAGATTGACATCTGAACTAATTCAATACGTTACCTTGGCAACAATTCTCTCGCCATCGTTGTCCAGTATGGCAATAGCTTTAACTGTGTACAAACTTGCAGGCTGTAATGAAACCAAATCAAAAATCCAACTTAAATTTGATTATATTGTCTACTGTCTATTGACAAGAAACAGTAGCTAATTGGCTGTAAAAAAAAATAACAAAAATGTAATCATAATGTATTCTAGAAAACGATACAATTGTCATTATGTAATTTTCTATTAATCCTCTGTTGGTTAAACAAACACTTGCCAGCTAAAATGAGCAAATTACCATATCCAGATTTACAAATCAAAACACTACTTCCGTTTTCGACAAACCAAAATGACCAGTGTGGACTTGTGGTTGTTATCAGTTGACACAAGACACGGCCGAGGTGACAAATCTCAGGTGCGGGATTAATTTACAGCTCAATAATAATAACATTAGCACCACTGTGCCTCATTTTCCAATGACGGACATCATGACCCATGGGTTTCACAGCTGTGAACGATCCCGTCCGGGGATCTGCGAATTGCCCGAAGGATAGTAATGGGAAATGAAAAATCGACCAATGTGTAAATTAATTTAATTCTTTTTACCTTCATAGGTAATAAAACCATTAATAATTCAAAAATCACTGTCTCTTTGGGGAGGTTTCAACTACGCTTGTTTCCATTATTCACTTAAGGTATCATCTTTTTAATCCATAGCAATAAAACACTCTGCTGTCTTGGCTTGGCTTGGAGACTGTGAATGCGTATATATATAGGCAAGGTATAGAGTTGGCCCAGAATTCCATCCCATAATAGGGTAAACAACAATTCCTGAGATGGACACTACCGTTTAAATCAAAACATCTTTGAAATAATCTCTGAAGGTGACCAAATCAAAGACCTGGGAGGCAGTGCCTGAAATGACCTTTGTGAATTTCAGGTCTGGCATCGACCTCGTACTTTCAGGATCAATACATCCTTAATGCACATTACGTCACTGCAGTAGAGGTCAAAATGAGGTGTGCGCCACCCAACCATAACTGCGTTTTCCATTGTTTCGTCATCGTTTTACCTCCTCACGTCACTGCATGGTCTGTAAACCACTCCTTTTTTTACAAACATCGACCGCCATTTAGTATGGGCAGCCTTGAGTAACACAAAATTTCTAACTGGATTAGCACAAATATGACCATAACAAAACACTTCAACCCTTTGCTATGAAGATTATAATGAAGTACTTTCTATTTGTTTTGGGTGGCAATCATTGATTCATCAGTGATTTGGCTAATTTGATAGAATTTGTAACAAACTATAAATTATTGCACTTGGTTGCAGTGACGGCCGCCCGCACTATTGCCAACCATTTGTTGGCAAGATTTGTGCCTATGACGCTGTAAAAGAAAGGTCTGTAGTAAAACATTGTAATCAACCATCCATAGTTTTTTTGTTTTACTTCCCCATAGCAATTTAAGTACATCACTGTACTATACTTAATAAATCCAATATATCCCTAGTACAATGTACAAGATAATTTGAAAAATTTGAACTTTGTTTTCTTCCAAGCAAGCTACTGAATATGCAAACAATGTAAGCTTATTCCAGACACGCAAAGTCTTTATTGCAAAAAAAAAGAGGAAAATGCCTATAAAATCAAACTTCGTACAGAGAAAAAAGGGGAAGTCAGCTAGTCAGCTGAGAAGTTGCATGCCTACTATTCAGACCAATAAAGGGACATGTCTGGCATTTTTGGGCTATAAAAAGCATTTGTTATAAAAAAAATTGTTGGAAAGATATTTTAAAAGTAAACAATAATGATTCACAAAAATATCCCTTGAAATTGCAAGGTTTTTGTAAACTTTTGTGATAGACCATGGTCCACCATTTTGTAACCAAATTTTTTACTCCACCAAATGGCGGACCGTATGTTTCTATGTAGATTGTGGTTTCGCTGGTTTTATTTCCAGAGGCAAATTTATGGTTTTTTTTTAATTACTACTCACTAATCACAACACACTGTAGGTGTTTTATTGCATGAACAACTCTTAAAAAGGATAAGGAGCAATTCCAAACAGCAAAATGTGAAGAGATGTGAAGGCAATGTGTCCTTTTAAGTGCAATGACACTCCTGGATGTGTGTGCGAGGGTGAGAAATACCTTTTTCTTTCTTCCTAATCAATAATTCTGAAACTTCATCCATGGAAAATTTCGGAGAGGCCAAGTTTAAAGAGTAGCTGAACTGGTTTAGGCAATAAATCTATTCCAAGTTGTAGCATATTCATGAAAGGAAACATTTATGGGTCTCTTAGGACTTCATTCAATGTCTGTTAAATATTATTATGTCTGCATAGGCGCATTTTAGAGGACACATTTTCCTGATCAAATCTTAAAGTACGTCTTGTGGTGAAGAGTCATCCAACCACTGACAGTTTGAAGTTTATTAAGTTACAGTGAAATTGAAAAGCTTGTTGGTAATATTGAAAGAAAATCTGAACGAACTGGACGTCAAGTTATAGTTTGGTTTGCTTCACTCCCGTTTTTGTAAGTGGTTTATTACAACTGCTCTGGAAATTAGGACAACTGGAAATACTAGAGGTATTAATTATTCGACATGTCTGAATCTACTTCCAAGATTGCCTGGGCTGACTTTTTATTTATTTATTCTTTATTCATTTTTATGCTGATTTCGAAAAAAATCATTCCTGAGCTAGCTAATTATTTCTGGAGTCGAATCATGTGGTGAAGTTTAATCACAACATTAAGAAAAAATAACTAATAAAATCATGATCATTCTGGTTGAGCCATGGTTAAACTTACTTTATAGTTCTTGGCAATAAGCTTGTTGAAGCTTGGGGGTGAAATATACAGTTATATGATGCTGAAACCATGGAGGAATATTTTATTCCTCCATGGTGAAATTATCTGCTGTGATTACCGTAGCTAGAGCGAAGTATTATGCAAGCATTAGATTGTATCTCCACCATGCAAGGTGTCACATCCTGCTAAGCATCAAGATTCTTACACTATTCATTTGCATCGGTGTTCCGTCCCAACTTTGGATTCATCCCAACTACAACTTGAGTGTGACAATGGGGACGGCCCAACTATAGCTAGGATCCAGAGATCTTTCACTGTGCAGGAAGATCGGACCAGCGGCACATAGGGTGGTAAAAACACTAGGGCTGCTGGCAGGTGGCACAGGTGCATGATGGAGTGGGCATGGAGTAATGGATTTTTTCTCAAGTTTTTTTAATTTACCGAATATCACGTCCGAGCCCTGTTCCAAGTCAAGAGAAACTTAAGAGGATCAAAAAACTACTTCAGAGGCCCACTGACTGGTTACACAGTCAGGAAATCCCAGCTATAGTTGGCCATCCCAACTGTAGTGTAACAGTCAAACTGGGATGGTCCAAACTTTAGTTGGGATGATTCTAAATGGGACGGAACATCACTACAAGCTACGGCATCGATAATCTTAGTTCTTGGTTCTAGGACGACAACTTTCTACGACCTTTTTTTCTCAACTTTTCACATGTTCCCAATTGGGTACATTTAAAATATTTAAAAAGATCAACAAAATTGGCAACATTTTAACACATAATTCGTCGTAGTTCTTCTGAGGTCCAAGGGATCGAGGATTACGATTACCGTAATTATACCAACTGCAGCTTATCAGATGTAATTCCATCGACCATCCTAATCACAATGTAACCTTGAATGAAATTGTTTTTGTTTTGATGTTTATTCATTATCTAGAATATTTTCCAACCTACTGTTGTCAGGGAGGCAGTGTTTAGAAATCACTGCTCATGACTTGACAGATGTCTCCTGCTGATCCATTCACATTCTTAATTGCACTTATCGTAACCCTACACAGTCACTCATGAACAAGCTTGGTTCATGAAACAAATTTCCATGGTGCTCTATATCGCATTGATATTTTGTGCAGCCCAGTATGATACAAAAGATATATTTTTTTAGTATTTACTTTACTACTAGTAGTAGTACTATTGGATAATACCATCAAGCAAATAAATAAAACAGTTGGAAGGATGACACTGCACTGCTGCTTTTGCTGGATATGTTTTTCGGTCATCGGAGTAGTGAAGAAAGAGTGGCACTCGGATCTAGCATTTTTGGCATGCTTGGATCTAATGTGCAAAAATCCAAGTGCCATTCTTTAACCCCTTGTGACTAAAAACATAATCTTATCCAAAGATACTAGCTTACTGCTGTTGGACATAATGAGTGAAAAAAGTGGGGATCGGATTCAGCATCTCCAAACCAAACAAGGAAGGCAAGGTCAAGGAGTGTTTTAGTTACGCTTACTGTAAATGTAATGTCCGAAAACTGGGCATGCAAAGTTGCCAGACTACTCCGACCTATATACCTTATCAAAGTAACATTATAAACACACCAATATAATCCCAATGAAATCACTCTTCAATTCGACCCATAATTGAGCAATTAAATAAAATCACAGTCACAATTACGATCGTTCTCGTGAGTCAACCTCAAGATTTTTCTTACCAATACGGGAGCATCCATGTTGATTAATGTTCGCTGGTACCAAACACAAAACGGTTCCTATGTGAACACGTATGCCGCGCACCAATGTAAACTTTTTGCCAACGTGTAAAACGGATACTGGCGAGAATTAACGAGAAGATGTGTAGAAGGCTTGTGACGACGAGGGCGCTCTTCGCCTTTGGGATTCGTTGGTGGGTGCATAATCCACCACTCTGTAGAAACCAATCTAAATGCTTAATAACATTCAGAAACATTTAATATTCAGATACTTGAGATAAAAAGAAAAAGACTCTTTGACGTATAGCTAACGTTTTCTTTATTTTAAGGAGGAGAGTGACATCTGAAGTTGAGTCTAGCTCTTCCCACCCCACAAATGTCCCAAAATAAAGAGGGCACCCTCCAAGTGCCAATTTCCAAACCTAGACAAGCGTACATCTTGGGGAAAGGGTCCTTAACTTGTGAGCAAACCGAAGCCTAAAATATCCCCAAATACTCTAGGTAAGAAGGTAACAAACGAGGGCATGTTTCGCATTATACTTTAACAATTCCCAAAGGAAATTGCCTTCAAATCTTTAACTTAAAAAAAAATCACTTTTCAAAAACAGAACAAAATAATATCATTCAGTAGGTTCGGCTCGCTGATGTCACTCATCTTGGGTGTACCCCCTTTGGAATTCTGTGAATACCCTGAAAGGGAAAAACAACCGACTTAATAAATTATTACAAGACGTTAAAAACATTAAAGCAAAACTTCCATGAAACGCAGAGCCTCAAAGTTGCACCCCACTCATTAGAAAGTGAAATCACAACTGTCGATCAGAGTTGAATGGGTATCTCACTTCCGAATCTCTCGAATAAAGTGTTACTGAGTCAGACAGTACTGAGTAATTATTGTGTCAAAACATTTGTGATATTTATCTCTGTGTTATTGATGTGGAAGTAATCCACAACATTGCACCTAAATCGCCGAACCATGTATGGACAAGGGACACGTCATTAGCACGCGGTGATTAAATCCGGTGCTTATCCTATTTTCTTGTTTACTCCCAAAATGGGCCCAAGCCTTTTGGCACAGTGCACTTTTGTTTTGATTTGACTTTCGAACTGTACAAGCAAATCAGTAGTGGGCGTCTAGGGGTGGGTGACGATGACATTCAGAAAAAAACAACCTTCAAAGCCCTCTATGGACTTTTCTGTTGACCCATAATTGTAGCCCTTCGGTCACTAGGGTGTCAAACAGACCGATAATATTATTCCTGACTTTCCGTTGCAGTAATTTGACCACAAAAGGTTAAGATTTTTTCCGTTAAAAAACAAAAACATGGATCCCTTTTTAGCCACCTTTTCGATATACAAGTAAGGACTTACAACCATACTCGTAATGTTTACTGGGATAAGACACTATACAACACAGTGTTACGTTTATACAAATTTTTAGTCTCCATTGCACATTCAAGAAATTCGAATAACTTTCTAAGTATTACACAAAATTGTTGGCACAATTTCTCGTTATATTTTGAGTTTTTATTAAGGAACACAACAGCGTCTATAAATCCAAATTAAGTCACTGTTAACATCGTAGAGCATAATGTTGAGCGCACCAGACAGTCATAGTCTAACAGAATTCGCATTTATCAAATTATTTTTTGCCATACAAGTTTATAAATATAAGCATTAGACCAATATATCACAAATTGTATTCATGGTTTACAAAGTTGTTGGCTGGAGTAGAAAGAAATATTGCTAAATATACGTAGGTTGCTGACCACAAAATGAACTGATGCGATTGACTGGTACTGAACTGCCGAACAAGTCACACCGACAACGGGGTGTGACGGCGCCGGTAAAGGGGATGGGTTGGTTGCTGTTCGATATATTTTCTCAATAAACAAACATTGCTAATAATTACGAAATAAAAACTGACAATTAAAGAAGAAGCAAAACAAAACAATATATTCTGAAAGAGAATGTTTACACACAAAGTAGAAATTGTGAAGAATTGTTGACACATTGAACAAAAGTAACTTCATTGTTATTTTGAAAACGAGATCAGCGCGTTTGTTCTTAAACTTAGGAAATAAACAATTAATTTTATTGATGAATATTATCATCCACCCATTGAAAAAAATATATTATTGACACAAGTGATCAAAAAAGCTTGTTTAGCAAAACACATGTATTGGAAATTGAATTTGTGCATCGGGTAAAATGAATCATTCAATGAATACAAGGGGAAGTTCCCGTCTGCTTTTACATCTTTGGGTTAATTGAAAGATTTTACATAAACAGGATCTGAAATAAACACACTCATGGTTCGAATCTTCCCATGCTGGAAACGCTATCGTGGGACGTTTACAATAAACACCGTTGAAATGTTTGTTATGAGTTGTATTGTTTTCAGCATCCGTGACAAAAATCACATTGTGTATTATTGTGTGATCATCGGAAATATGGCTTGAGTATTTTGTTACCTTGCACGATGATAACATCTTGCTCTAACGGTACTTTATGTGAACCACCATAAAACCACAATAATGTACATGAAATAACAAATCTGTCAAAGTTCATAAATGTTCACAGATTTACACACACCTTACATGTGGTACAAAGTGGCAGAAAACTTTCCATGAAATATTTCTGCCTGAAATGTTATCGTTTTTAAATAATAAATGAAATAAAATCCAAATTTAATTTTTAAAAATTAATTTAATTTTTCGTCTCAGTGAAACCTAAACTCTGCCTATAGGAATGCGTACAGAAATGCTGAATGCATTTTTACCGTTTTCTCGCAAATGAAATAACAAAATGAGCTGACAGTTTCACAGGTTGGTTTTATTACGAATATCTTGATTTGTGCAAAGAATGGAAGCATTTACAGTCAGTTTACCAATGTTGAGCTGGGGCGTTAAGCGCAATCAGTATTGGAGTCACCAGAGTGAAAACCACGTTTATGGGTGCACCCCACTAAATAGAAGTCCTATAGAAACCAACGATGAATGTTCAATATTCAAGAACACTCAAAAAAATAGTTAAGAGTCTCTCAGTCTTTTGAAATCAAACACAAAAAGGTGCAGTGGCATCTTAACTTTAGTCTTCTGTTCTATTATAGTCTGGGGACTTTCCGAGACGCACGTCACAAAGAAAACACAACGCTGCCGCAGTGTCGATTTTCAACCAGAAAAGCAGCCATCCTGGGAAAGGGGTCCTACGTTTCTGAGCAAAATGAAAAATGTTTCAGGGCCTAGCTTACCCAAAATGCCCGCAATTGAGTTTCAATAACCCTAAGATACTGGGCATTATTTTAGCAATCCCTAAAAGTATTGACCCTGAAATCTCTCACTAACAGAAATGTCTTGAGGGCCTCCAAATTCTGAACTAGACAATGTTACTAACTTCTCAAAAACTATGGCATTTCAAGCAACAATATTTCAAGTAAAGTTTTCAGCAAACCACTTTCAATCTTGCCAATGTTGTGTACATCCTTTATAGTTCAAAAGAAAATCACCATACTTTCCCCTTTTCTAATTAGGTTTTGAAGTTGAATGACTTTGCAAATAGTTGTGTACATGCCGTTTACATTTGTTTTATTTCTCCATTGTTTTTTTTTTTTTTTTTTTTTTTTTTTTTTTTTTGCTTTCCGTATTGTGACAGAACTTTTTTTCTTCTGCGAACTGCTAATAAAAAAGCAACAAACGAACTGTTTTCCTCTTCACCTTTTTCTTCTTGTTCATGGTTATACAATAATGACAAAAATGAAGATCTGTGTTTAAAAAAAAAAATAACAACCCGTCCCTGGGTGGATTTGAACCACCAACCTTTCGGTTAACAGCCGAACGCGCTGACCGATTGCGCCACAGAGACTTAATATTTTAATAATTTCAAAACAAAGATT
Source organism: Marthasterias glacialis (assembly GCA_911728455.2). Lineage (NCBI taxonomy): Eukaryota > Metazoa > Echinodermata > Asteroidea > Forcipulatida > Asteriidae > Marthasterias > Marthasterias glacialis. The sequence goes on from OU452229.1 coordinate 16,916,494, forward strand.
AATTTGTTTGAGGACTGATTTGAACCACTATATCTGTTTAGTAGATAACTAAGTGTTATCTGTTCTTTCTTTTATGTACTAAAATATGTAATAAGCTTTACAAATCTCCAATGAAAATATTAGATTTTATCGTCAATCAATCCTCGCTTCTGGTCGCTCAACAGACGTAGTATGTTGTTAGTTATCCCACGCATGACAGTTGAGGCAAAAGTCCAAACACAAGACAACAACTGTTCACTGATGGACCTTTTGTAATTCGGGGGGAATTTTATCGACCTCAAACAAAAGACATTACAGTACTTCTGAATTCAGTTGTGGAGAGAGACCATCGCCAATAATATCCAACTTGTCGAAATAATAATATTATGCGTAAATTTATGGCCTCAGTCGGTAGAGTTTATACGTGAATGCCCAAAATGTGTTAATACAATGTAAACAATTTTGCGCGGCCATAACCAGTGGCGTACCCCAGTGGGCAAGGGCAGGAGCCTCCCCAATCAGAACCTTTGCCCCTCTCCTCCCCCATGAGATCGGAAAAATAGCAATTGAATGGTTCGAGACATTAAATAGCCCCCCCCAAAAAAAAAAAAAAATAAATAAATAAATAAATAAATAAAATAAAATAAAATAATAAAAAATAAATAAAATAAAATACAAATACAAATCTTGCCCCCGCCCCCCCCCCCTAATGTAAATATCTGGTTATACGCCACTGGCCATAACAATTTACTTGCAAGTTTCATTAAAAGGGGACCCTGGTTTTTCCCAAGAAGGGCTCTATGTGATTGTGTACCAGGAAGGAATTTTCCAGCAGTCCTAATGTGTTACCTGTTCTTTTGTGTTTTTTTCTTGTTAAGCGGATGACAGGATATGTGTCATATGCACAAAGGGAAGGTCAACGGAGCGCGGAAATACGCATCCACGAGTTTGATATCGAAGGAAACCCAAGCTCCTTATATGGCCACGGCCTTAATCCTGGAATGAAACAAGTATCAGGAATTAGTATGTCAACATTGAATTTTAATTGTTTACACTTTCCTCATCGAACAGTTGTTTACGGTGTTGCTCAGATTGTGCCGAACTTTTGGTCACGTAAAGTACTCACAGATCCCAATTATTGTTATGGATAACTAAACTCAAAACATCGCGTCGTGTTTATGTTATTTAGGTTTTGATTGTTTGTTGTTCTTGGTGGTGTTTTTACTCTCCTTTTTTACGGGTTACGAGAGCTGTTTATCG